>JAQMYL010000005.1:18001135-18020301 GCA_030014365.1 Clarias pachynema | reverse complement strand
CATCACTGCTCTAGAGGAGATCTGCATGGAGGAATGGGTCAAAATACCAGCAACAGTGTGTGAAAACCTTGTGAAGAATTACAGAAAAATGTTCAACCTCTGTCATTGCCAACAAAGGGGATATAACAAAGTACTGAGATGAAATTTTGTTATTGACCAAATACTTATTTTCCACCATATTTTGCAAATAAATTCCTTAAAAATTCTACAATGTGATTTTCTGGATTTTTTCTTATTATTATTTTGTCTGTCATAGTTGAGGTATACCTATGATGAAAATTACTCTCATCTTTTTAAGTGGGAAAACTTGCACAATTGGAGGCTGACTAAATACTTTTTTGCCCCACTGTATGAGTTCACAGGAGAACTATAGATGAAGACCAGCTCATAGAAATCTTTAACATCAAAACAGGGGGAAGGCAATGCTCCCTACTTTCAGCATTGCTGTTCCTCTTAGTGTTCAACTACAGTAGATGATGAGACAAGCTACTGAAAGCAGCCAAAACAGTATGCTGTAGGTCTTGTTCTTGCAATTGTATGACCTGAATTTTGTTGATGAAAAGTCCCAAGCCCTTCAGGAGTGAACCTGTACAGTATCATATTACTAGGAAGTGGAGTAGAAAGTTTCAGAAGGTTTAGAAACATGTATATACTGTAGATGAGTATACTGTACACAAATCAAGACCTGAATCTGACTTGATAGGGACCATCTGCAGGGCTCAAGACAAAGCTATGTCTATTCAACTCCAACATAACGACTTTACTACTCTATGGCTCTAAGACCTGGTAAACAACAAAGCGCCTCCTGAAACACCTGGAGAAGGAGTGTCATAGCTTAGATGGAAAGTGAAGAGTACAAATGGCAAGACCATGAGAGACTGGTTCTGAGCATGATGAGGTAGAAGAATATTCAGTGTCCCATGCTCTGCCCAGGAGTAACAGGTTTAAGGAAATAAATAAATAAATAAGTAAGCAATTGACTGAAGTAAATTTATTCCAAAAAATTAACACAATTATTAAAAATAAAATTCATATCAAAACCACAAATATTTGTATCTCTGTAATTAACGCTGCATGACCGCCCTCAAGCTGGTTATTTTGCCAAAATAACAGTACGTACTGTGTTTTTTCCTATAAAGCGTGATGAGCTGGGAAATAGAGAACTAAGCAGCACTGAGCTAATCACAAATCCTTTACCATTCACCAAGAGGATCTTTTCTTCATGCCAAACCCATCTTAAGTGTTTGCTAAGTAAGATAAGCCTTTATTTGTCACATACACATTATTGCACACTAAAATTCTTTCTTTGCGCTTCCCAGCTTGAGCGCTGGGGTCAAAGTGCAAGGTCAGCCATGATACCATACCCTTGGAACAGACAGGGTTAAGGACCTTGCTCAAGGGCCAGCAACAGCAGTCTGATGGAATTTGTTGCCAAGATGCTTTTTTTTTTGTCTCATCTGACCAAAGAACCCTGTTCCAGCAAACGTTCCAGCAATACCTAGTAAACTCCAGGTGCTTACTTTTGTGGTTAGAATGAAAAGGCTTTCTTCTGGCACGCCTTCCAAATTGTTTGTTAGTATGTAGGTGGTGTCTAATTGTGAATCTGGAGACTTAGTGACCCCAAAACACTTCTGTAAATCTCCAACTGTGAGACTAAATCTCCAGCCTTCTACTAATTGTGCAGGGCAGGGTGTGCTTGCATCCTTTTCCAGGCAGGTTCATTACAGCTTCAGTTGTTTTCCTTTCTTAATTACTACCCAACAGCAGAAATGGGCTTCTTATTAGAGGTGTAGCTACTGTAGTTTTTGGATTTATTGCCCGATTTATGAGGGTAAACAAATATTTGTCTCATTCCGTTCCTGAAATCTGCTCCATGTTGATGATTGATTGATATGTTAAACAGTGCATGTGTACTTAAACATGAAGTCGCAGATGGACGCTTATGAGTGTTTAATGAAAACACGCACGTGAACTTTAAAAAGTATAATATAAATTGGAATATGCTACTTATAGGCAAAAATACAATCTGGGGTCAGCCATAATATGGGACCTCTGGAACAAACAGGGTTAAGGACCATGCTCAAGGGCCAACGGTTGTAGCTTAGTGGAGATGAGGCTTGAAAGGGGCTATTGAGATAACACATGTGGAATAACACATATAGCATTAGACAGTGACGAAAAACGTAAACTAGTTTATATTTTAAATACAATGATAAAGTTTTGACTACACTTGGCATCTTCTTAACCGCCTTCATGTGGAGAACGTCACCAAAGGTGCACTTTCTTATTTTTATTTTTTTTAAGTTTCCTTGCTGAGCACTTCTCCTAAACACTATATTGTGTAATACTTGTTCATTTAATTTTATCTCTAAAGCCGATCCTTAAGTAATTTGGCCTTAACTATACTATGTATTTTTGTCTTAAAAACAAAGTTGAAACCACAGACTTTTATCAAAAGTCCCTCAAAACTATGAAACTATATTTAGTCTAAAGTGTCCAAACTTTATATTGATAGTTGTGTGGGTGTCAGAAAGAGAGAGGAAGGGGGAGAAGAAGAGAAGAAGAAGAAGAGGAGGAAGAAGAAAAGAAGAGGGGGTGATGATGTGGAGTAGAAACATGTGGCCTCCACTTTAGTTTATAAATATCTGTTAAGCTTCCCTGTCTGCTTCAAAGCACTAGGCCATATGCTCTAAAATGTTCGGCAGGCTCTCAACAGAGACTGTAGGTTTTTTGTGAGAGCCTTTGTCTGGACGTGCACGCATATGTTGGTTTTGTAAACGTAAAAGTAAGTCAGGTACACGGGAAGGTATTAAGTAGAACAATCTACAGTGTGAGCCATTATCAAACCCAAATATTCCCCAGGGCTTTCGCCAAATATTCGCCATTATTGTTCAGAATGTATAGATCTTGTGAATATGTGATGCAATAAACCATTTCTATAAGGAGAAAATAATGCAGACTGAGTGAAGTTGCACGTGGTGAAGAAAGCCTTAAATCGGGAAAACACCCCCATTTTGTTGCCTGCAGCCCTAAGAATAAAGGAATGGAGGAATTCCGCAAAGTAGGGAGAAGAAACGTATCATGCCTGCTTTCTCCAGTAGAGGAAAGGAAGGGGTTATTTATCTAGAAATCAACTGAAAAGTAACCCCCGCCAACACCCCCAGCTCACAGCATTGGGAAGTGAAGGAGAGTGAGGTGGCTATAAGAAGTCGGGGTTTGTTTCTGGACGTCTTCCCAGTTGTAAATGCCCCCTTCTCAGGGGCCTCACTGCGGGAAGTGTTTGACTCTCCAAATCACAGGAGAGGAGGAGGGGCGGCATGGAGGGCGGAGGGATATAGAAGTACAGTACAGTACAGTCTTTATCACACACACTCACACACACACTAACAGCTTTGGCAAGACTACGGCATCTGTGCTGCAACTCGTGTGTGAGGCAAAAATCAAGCAAAAGGTTTGTGTGTATTGCCAGTATGCACTGCTGATGACATCACAAATAAGATAAATTAGATCAGAGTACAGGTCAAAACACAGAAAGGCTGCTGTCTGATGAAAGATTTTTTTTTTCTTCTCCGTACTACACTCAAACACATGGTGGAGACTTGTTCATATCATAACACAGTGTCTTGTCTCTTTGTGCTTATGGGCCAAAACCAGTGATGAAAGGCCCAAGAAGGCAACAGGGGCAATCAGTTCTGATAATGGAGCCCAGCCTGTTCTCTCGATGTAAAGAACATCCCTGAGGCAATGCCACACACACACACGCACACACACACACACACACACACACGAACCCTCAGCCTGAACGAACACTATCTCCATAATTTCATGGTGTGCCTCCAAAGTAATTTGAGTCCAACGTACAATGCATTTTAATAAAGACAAATAGATTAAAGAAGGAAATGAAGTGACCCGTACTATGAGGTTCCACTCTCTTCAGGCACACTACGGAGGTCACAGTGCAGACTACAACCAGTTTCTACTACAGATAGTAAATAGTTATGTGACAGAGGTTACAGAAAATCATGTTAAGTTATTGTTTATTGTTAATGTCTGAAACGCTTATGGCAATCACACAATCAGCATCACTAAAGTGAGATATCAATGTATGTGATACGAGACCCATCTCTCTGGTGGAGCCAAATGTCTATTGTAAGCTAGTGATTTTTTCTAGAAAAATGTCAAATCTGGCTCTATTCTTAAAAAAACAAGCAGACAATCTCATAACCTAGACATACTGTATTATGTTGGGGTATTTCATGGGCTCTATCATGACTTCAAAACAAAAATGTAATTATCTGAATCTATACAAAGATAATAAAATGTATCTCACGATATAATCAACATGTCTTGCCTGAAGTAACTAAATCGTCGTAATATTTATGCTTTGTTTTATTGCAATATCAAATGTAAAGAATAAATCATGCTAATAAAACATGATGCGACATGCAGTAATAGAGTAATAATCAGCACCTTGGTGGTGTGTCAAAGCCAACGCACAGCAGAGTTACTGATACTACCCGAAAGTTGTGTTTTTTTTCTTAAACATAATGTTCTGACATGTTTTATCCGTCTTATATAACATCAATTATTATTACATTATTATTACAACTATTACAAATGTTCATTTGTTGATGTACATGTTGTAGCTTTAACTGTTTGGAGTCACATTTAATGCTTTTAAGCATCAGCAAAACGAGTTAGTTCCTGATATCCTTTACATTAACAGCATTCATAAGCAATGATTCCCTCATCAGACCTGAAGTTAATAAGCTGTGAAAATAATCAACTTTTCATATTTGGCTGTCAAAACATGATGCTAATTTGGCAATGTTATGGGCGTTGGGACGATGTTGGTATTGAAAATTAGAATTATCTTGATAAAATGGCGTTGGAACAATGTCAATTACATGACAATGAGAAAACAAATGCCTCTAACGATGTTGCAAAACTGCCTTGCAAAACCAAATCAATACCGAACTCATGGCCTGAACAGGACTCACACTGCAGTTGCTACGTTGGACCACCAGGGAAAATGCTGTTGATTCTCCTACTGTAAATCCTCAAACATAACAATGACGACACGAACAAACAAATACTACAGTAAAATGATTTGGGAGTTGAGATGCACACCCCACCGTAATATTTACGAAAGAACTTTAAACAGAGAGGTAACATTACGACACTTAGAGATGTGTTACATGAGATCCATGCAATGTGTGTGTGGGAAGCTGTTGTGTCCATCCTTAACCCTGTTCGAAACTTAAGGGACCATGTGGTCAGACGTGCGAGAGGATGTTAAACCCTCCAAATAAAGGCTAAAATGAAATATCATTGTTTTGAGGTTGTATTTTGAAGGTTGTGTTTGGGTCATTCATTCAAGGCTGAAAAAATATCTACATCATTTTATTAAAGTCATTCTATCTTTTAAAAACATCATCGCAACATAGTTATAACCAAATAACAATGATCATCCAACATTGCGGTTCCTGCTGAGATACTTTTCTGTAGCTGAAAACTTATGAACCACTACGAAGTCGACACTAGTGACTAATATTTCTCAAAATAAATTTCACTGTCACCACATTAAAAACTATACATATTTTCTTCTTTAAAAAACGAAGAACAATATAAAGCAATGACTTGAATTACAGTCTGGGTTTGTTTTGAAGATGAGCAAACACCAGTCACTACACACACCAAACTGGTCATCTGTGTAAAATCTCAGTACAATACAAGGAAGATGCCAATGGAAAAACTGTTCAAAGCTTCCTCTGGCTGTGTGAAATTGAAATTTGACGTTCCTGTGGAGTATGAATTGCCATCATCATCATTATGTGACAATCGCATTTAATTTGATGTGACCTCTGTGAAGGGGCCGAACAAAGCGCCCTCACTTCTTGGCCTCTGGAGAGCACAGGGACATAGGATGCATCTGGCCTCCATTGTGGAATGCCCTTTAAAGAGCTCCAGCAATTAGGAGCCTTACAGAGGTCAGCCATGCAAAAAGAAACCAAACCAAGATCTACTAAAGAATTTATTTCAAACACTCCTTCTTATTATCCCTTCCACTTCTTTTGCTCCTAAATTCAGGTATTTCACCAATCGCTTTATTAATTAGCAAAATATCAGGCTTAAAGGAGTCAGGCAGGATTAAAAACCCTGGCCATGTTTGTGCTGCGAGCCTTGACCCACAGCTCTGGCAGTGCGCATACGCCATGCAGGTTCACTGGGTTCGTTCTTGCCATTTACATATTCTTAAAAAGACAGGCACCACATTTCCGTTTCAGCGCAAGCCAGAGTGAAAGATAATATTTACATGCTTATACCATTTCTTCCCGGAATCCAGAACAAGAGATAAGCTTATCGGTATTGCTTAAATCAACAACAACTGCACTAAAACTGCACATATTTTCATTCAAATCTCATGACATTCAGCAGAAATACACATCATTACTTTGCATACTTTGCAGCTTGTTGCTTTAAACAGACATAGGCAAAAAAAAAAAAAAAAGCATGATCAACCAGCATGTAACATCTAAACTTCTGAACAGTTGTATGCAAAATGCCAGCAGAAACTTTGAAAGAGACTGCAGCAGAGACACTGAAACAGGAAATACTTTGAGCATGCGGCGATCCCCCGCGATTACATACAGTCAAACAAATCTACTTTTTTTTTTTTTCCTGCGGACTCCGGCGAACGCCTGAGCTCCCTCCTCTCCGAACTGAAAGAGACGGGTTTCCTTTAAGCCACCAAGAGCAGATGGTCCATAACAAGTCTTCTGGAAATACCTGAAGTCAGCATAATTCCTCTCCTAGCATAGTCTACTTAAACCTGCATGCTGCCCCCCTACACACACACACACACACACACACACACACACACGCACACGCACACACACACATGCACACACACATACACGCACATGCACGCGCACACGCACACACACACACACACACAGCACTATCAACAACAAACAACCCAGCCGACCTACCCATGCAGGCTTGCGCTCAGCACTTTAAATCCAACGTGTGTCTCTCAGGCTTTTTTTTTCCCTTGCCCCCACTCTCGGGTTAGAAGAGACCACTCCAAAAAAAAAAAAAAAAGAGCAAGGAAAAAAATAGAAAGCATGAACATTTCTTTGTCTGGGAATTCAGGGTCAGGTGGTTGTCGACAGGAATTCTGGTTGGCTAGAGAGGACTTGCAAAGTGTTGGCAGGCAGCCAGGAGGCTGTCTTGCAAGGAGCGCTGGAAACTTGCTGCAAACCTCATCTTCACCCTTATATCCATAGCACTGGGTTCATTTCCATAGTAGAGAGGAGGGACGGGGAGAAGTGAAGATGAAAAAAAAAAAAAGGCGTGAGGAGGAGGAAGAACTGACTGTAAATCTGCATACTTACTTGTGACATCTGTCACATGCTCAATTCACTCCCAGTGCAGTACTTTTACACCAGAACTACTACTTCAACAAAAACTCCACATAACCCACTACACACTGGTAACAACTAGGAAGAAGAAGCACCTGGACATTCCCGGTCAAATGTGTTTTGAACTAATTTTGCGCATAAAATACAGCTTCAATCAAGCGGAATAATGGACTAAAATATGGGCTCTTCTACAAAATGCTTACCTAGAGAAAAAGAGAGGGAGAAAACATACCCTGACTTGACCCGATGGGTAATTCCAAGCGTCTGTGTCTATGTGTGTGTGTGTGTGTGTGTGTGTGTGTGTATGTGTGTGCCTGTTTCACTGGAATGTTACGACGATTACGAGACAACTGCCTGTCCTGCTAATTTGGCAATATTTTCAGCAGCTCTGACATTTTTATGGTTTCTCCTTGGTCCTGCTTGGACAAAGGGCAAAGGGGGTAGGGAAAAAGCTTGGGGGAGCAGCCGTCCAATAGTAGTCCCCATTCGGTTGCCATGGAGACAGAAAATTATGTAACACGGAGGCTCTCACTGTACCCTGCATTACTAGAAGGAGAAATGTCTCTTGCCAGCAAAAGACTGGAAAGACATTGGAAAGATGCCCTACAAGTGACTGCCTGCAGCTCAAAGAGCACTGCACACACCACGATCCGCTTAAAGGAGATATCTACCATGCTAATAATTCTAATTTTGCAACAGTTAGTTGTGGTCGACTAATTCGATTGGTCAAATGCCGTACAGAGTGGGCAGATATTTACAGTAACAGCACTGTTACGTTTCACTTTTTCATCACTCACTTGTACTGTATGTGACTGCCATTTTCAAATCAGGAAATAGTTAAAAGTGTTACTACACTTGCTGCAGGCTGTCAGTCAGTCTGTTACCATGGCAACACCAAGTGCTCTATCCAGCTGTGATTTTGGGAAATATTTTTGTTGTTGTGGACAGAACAATAATAAAGAAAATATACTGAGTATACTGATTTTGAAATGTCACTTACTATACGGATATTCATTTCTTCTTGTCTGAAAGCACTATCACATTTTGTTATGGTACAGTATAGTTTACCTGCCGCCAGATGCCGACGGTTCCATGCTAATACCATCGCCCCCAATCTATCCATCCAATTTACTCTTTGCTCGTGAATACTGTATGCAAACACAAATTGTGAGAAACATACCCTGCTTTATGTCCTTTTCAAGTTTGCCAAGGCTTAAACGAGACCATGAGACTTTCATGTGACCTCAAAAGAAGATTTAGAATGTATATAGTAAATAATAGACAGTAAAATGAGACATTTGGCAAAGTGACACTAAAAAGAGAAGAAATGCATTATCTGTGTGGTCTTTAAGCTAGAGCATTAACATGCACACGTTGGGGGATCTCTGAGACTCATCGCAACTTGTTCAAGAAAGAGTAGAATATGGGACCTTTAACAAAAAACTGTGAAATCTGATATAACAGAGATTTTCCTCATAAAAATAGAGCAGCCACTGAACAATTAGCACAAGAATCGCCCATCAAATCACAATTATACTATTTGTAAAACTATATTAAAGAAATACCTCGAGGACACCTGACTATCACACCACTTGTACTTAAACACCCCATTTCACAACCATTCACACTTTCACTGCTATAACAGCCTCCACTCTTTTGGAAAGGCTTTCAACTAGAATTTATAGTGGCTATGGCACGAATGTACAAATCATGCCCTGGAGGGTCAGTGTCAGGCAATGTCCAGTCTCCAGATATGGGGATTTACCCATTCAGCCACGTGTCAAACGAAAAAGCCTAGCGCACAGTCTGAGGTCCAGGTCACGCCAAAGGATATCATGGCTTTGTTCTGATTTGGCCTCTTAATTCCATTAAAGGAAAATGTAATGCTACAGCATACAAACAAAGTCTATACAAATATGTGATTTCAACTTTGAGGCAAAAGTTTGTTGAGGTGGTGTCCACATACTTTCGGACACATAGTGTACTGTATGTGTCAGTCTAAACGTGCAATATCAATGAAAAGTTCGATAGCACCATCAAAATTAACTTTTTTTTTGCTTTTCTATTTTTATTTTCTACAACGTAGAACAATACTGATGACATCAAACTATGCAAACTAGGAAATAACACATGGAATTATCTAAATAAAGAGAAAAAGAAATTGCAAGAACTTCAAGGAGCAGAATCCTCAAGTGCAGTCCATCAAATACTCTGCTGAAACTGACCCTCATGAGGACCGGCACAGGAACACAAGGCCAAGACTTACCTCTACAGCAGAAGAGAAGTTCGTTCAGAGTTACCAGCTTAAAAAATTAACAGCACCTCAGGTTAGTGCCTACAAGAATGCTTCACAGAGCTCAAACAACACACACATCTTGACATTAGTTGCTTAAAGTTTGTATAATCTTATGGATGCCTTAGGTAGCCCACTGAATAAAAACTATTGACTGGGTTTGCATTTAGTGTGTTTCGAGGTTGCCGCTTCCTAGGCATCATAACAACTGCATGTGCATACACCACAGTAACTAAAGCATTAAGGAAAAATTACTAGATGGACTTGGACCCAAGATTATCAGTTGAACATCTCATAATGACAGCTTAATAATGATTAAGTATCCATTCTTCCCTCTGTGGTATCCAATTATTGATTTCCAATTATTACTCTTTTCCTCCGGGAGGAGAACGACTTAGTCTTATGGTAAAGCTAGTAAGGAACAACACTTAATGGACGATGCTGTCAGAAGAAAATAACAACGTGCTTTGAAGCAGACCGCACTTGACAAGTGTGATGCCACCTACACCAAAGTGGTATAGTATTGATTAGAGATGGGCAAAAAAATCTATTCAGTCAAATTCTTTTATGTGGTGATTCACATATAGCCACGCTGTCTCCAAAATTGTTTAAAAACATTTTTTTTACGTTTATAATAGAGAAGAACAGGTTCATCGGCCAGTGACCAGAACTGGCTGGTTTTCAGTTTGATTGGCCATGACCGGTGATCGAACAAACCATTCTGAACCGAGACAACAAAAACAGAAAGATTTTTCTGCCGTTACATTATCAAAAATCGCATACGTTAAAAGCCCCAATCTGCCTTTTTCTTTGGAGCAAATTAGTCTCAAACCTGCTCATCACTATCACTTCTTTTTACAAGTCTTAAAATACAGCGAGTGCTAATTAGTCAACAATCGTGTGTGTTAGAAACCCAGCATGCCCATGTTCTACAAAAAAATTTCATCTCGTGATACTTACAGAAGCAGAATTTTTATCGAATCGGCATGTAGGTATTGTGATAATATCATATGGGGGATTCCCCTCCCTAGTATTGATTAGATTATCTGTCAATGTATTAATGTTTTACCACTCATTAGTGTTGCACATTATACCAGTTCTAAAAAAGTACCACAGTACTAGAGTTTTAAAAACGGGTCTATGCCAGCATTTTGAAATAATTAACACTTTTACTACACAAATGTCTATTTGATCAGCGTAATAGAACTCTGTCCTATGCACGACGCAGACAGCAGTGATTTGTGTGATGTAGCTGGAAAAAAGTGTATGTGGATGTAAGTTGATACTGTATGTAGCTTGTAATATGAATCGCAAACAAAGGTTGAGAAAGCAAAGCACTTGTTTTTGTGTTCTCTAGACTTTAAGAGATCGCAGTAGCAAATTGAAATAAAACTGAAGTGAAATAGTGATATTTTGGTAAAAAAAAATAGGTAAAAAAAAAATGCAATTATCTAAACATATCATCCCTCCTATGAAAGCGATGTTTTAAAGTGTAGTAAGACTATAATTTTATATCCGTTCATTCACTGCACATTTCAGAATCTCTTCTATTTCTTAAGAAAGACACACAAAAAAAAGATATAATGTGTGTTGAATCACTCTGGAGTGGACAGAAAAACAAGAACAACTAAATATGTTTTCCCTGATATAGGCTGCTGAATTTACTCGCACAGAAATCCTGAGATCACAAGGGAAATGTCTAAAATGTCTGTGACAGGAGCAACTGTGTATTCTAAGATTCTACCAAGATTAATGTTGTGTACATTGCAGGTAATCTATCGTATTAACATGGGTGATTTAGGTTAAATACAGGAATTATTAATTTTTTATAGCATACTCACCGGCCACTTCATTAGGGACACCTTGCTAGTACCAATTTTGCAATTAAAACTGCCTTAATTCTCTGTGGCATGGATTGAAGAAGGTGTGGGAAATATTCATTAGAGATATTGGTCCATATTGACATGACATTGACAATTTGGCAACTACAAGAAATTGTGAACCTACCAACCGAATGTCGCAGCAGAAATCGAGATTTATCAGGCCAGGCAACGTTTTTTCTAATCTTCTATTGTCTCTGGTCTTAAATGTGAACTCTGGTCTTAAAATTCCTGTCTATAGCTAACAAAAACAGCATCCAGTGTGGTCTTATGCCGCTGTAGCCCATCTGTTTCAAGGTTTGAAGTGTTGAGTTCAGGGATGCTGTTCAGCATACAGTACCTCGGTTGTAATGAGATGTTATTTAAGTTACTGCTGCCTTTCTATCAGCGCAAACTGGCCAATCTCCTCTGACCTCGAGCATCAACAAGGCATTTTCACCCAGAGAACTGCTGCTCACTGGATATTTTCTCTTTTTTAGACCAGTCTCGGTAAACACCTAGAGATGGATGTCTGTTAGAATTACAGTAGATCAGCAAATTCGGAAATACTCAGACCGGTCCGTCTGGTACCAACAGCCACGCGATCACCTTTCTTCCTCATTTTGAACTTCAGCAAATCGTCTTGACCATGTCTACATGCCTCAAAGCATTGCGTTGCTGACATGTGACTGGCTGATTAGATATTACAGTTAACACGCAGCTGAATAGGTGTACCTTACACATATAACTTACACATATAAACATATTGTCCCTCACAAAAACCAGTGGTACGTAGTCTTTAGTTTGAAAATAATCTGACAATATGATATAACCTAATCATATATTATGATGTTTCTAATCAGTCTCATCAGAATGTTTTCTATAGTTTTGCATCTCACAAACTAATCAGGTCAATCATTTGTCTCTCTCATTCTTTTCAGCTACAGAAGTCTGTTGCCTTTTGTTGCAGAGAGAAGGCATTAAAAAGTATTGAAATTCATGAGTTTCAGTATCGAAAGAAAAATTTTGGCAGCATGACAATACTACAGCTTATAGTAATATTTATTATTAAAGAATATTTATGAGACAAGTTCCTGCCATCACTAGCGGTACACTTTTCCTGTATTCTTTCTCTTGCGATGAGACAACTGGGGCAAAAAACAGCATCCAAACCAGAAAGCACGAACTCCTCTGACCTAAAGACATGAAATGAGCTATTGAGATGTAGCCTAACAGACAGCTTCAGGACATCAACAGCTTAGAGTTTTTCTTCATTGAACAAGTTTTTGTTAACCTGTTTATTATCAGCTTTAGATGATGCATAGCTTCCCACTATATGAGCTGGTGCTATAGGAGTGATGTCACTCTTTTACAGAACACAATCCAGAGTATGATATGCTGTACAGCAATTTGTATCGATCACTACACACATCTAATGTGCATTAAACACGGGATGGACTTTAAGTTGAGTAAAACTGCTCATGAAATAAATGGTACCTTCAGATGAGTCATCAAATACACTTGGCTTTCATATGGGTTTTTTTTTTCTCTCACTCTCAAGCTCTCTGTAGGAATAAGTTCTTGGGTTGTATCAAATATCTCTGACTTTTAATGCTGGCCTAATATCAGCTTTTGCCTTTCCCATATTCTAACCGATACATCAGAACGCATGTGAGTTGGTCCTGCTTTTCTACCTCCCTGTCCCTCCAGTACTCACCTCCATCTTCCACTTGGCCAGCAACTCCTCCCTGGTCCTCTTGCTAATGTAATAAGGGTCACCGGCCTGGAAGGTTACTCTGGGCATGGGTCTCTGGCGCAGACTGATTTCCCAGCCCACTCCCCCACGTAGCCTGCCTCGATCTCCCTGTTTAAAGGGACAAATAGGAAAAAAAAGAAAAGGAAAAAAAAATAACCGCTTGTTTAATTCACTCACCTTATCTTTCTGTGCTAACGATAAAAGAGGGAAGGAAGCTGGTGTTTTTTTTTTGTTTTTTTTTCTGACATCATACAGGGGGAATCTGTTTGCTGGAGGTTTCGGTGTGGGAAGGAAAGGGACCAGAGAGCTGGGCAGTCCACAGAGTGTGTGAGCACTCAAGACAGGGGGCTACACTGGTTGGCCTGTCTTCCTATATCACCTCAGCCAGCCACAGCTTGCAGAGGAACAGGACTTTCCATTCGACTGGAGGACCAAGTGTATTTGATATTTCAAAGCTAGTAGCCATCAGGGTACCATTTCTTTCACAACTACCCCATTTCAGCAGAATAGATTTGTAACTGTTTTTGTAATCATGCAACTAGAAACCTCTTCACTGCAGACAGCATTTTTTGAAGAAGAAAAAAAAAAAACAATGTAGTGGAACATATTGTATACATAGACACATGTATACAATTAGCAGATAAACAATATACACACAGAGATAGAGGACGGATGGACCACACCATGAGAATTCCATACCTCATTCTTCGAAGAGTCCCCGATCTCATCCTCTTGGTGCTCGACATCTAGAGAGAGAGAGAGACACAACCGCACAAGAAGAAATCATTACCGCAAAAGTACCTCGATAGTCCGTCCAGATGTTTTCAACTGGAAATCGATATCTGTTAGGAAATGTAATGTCTCCCGGTAGGTCTTTTATACAATGATATAGAGATTAAAACACTCTTTATATATATTCCACATATGCACAGCTAGAAAAATACTACAGCATGACTGACTTTTATTTAAAACAACATTGAAGATTAAAAAAGAAGTTGTCATTAGACTCAGCTGTGTGAAAGGTCATATTTACAAATTATTTAAAATCATATGAAGGTTTTTATACAGTACAAGAAACAGAAACAGTGGCTGCATAGTGTGCGTTAACTTGAAAAATGAAAGAAATTAACGACTGAAAAAAAATGTTATTTGGATGTGCTTAAGCTGCAGCAGCACTGCCTGACATAAAGCAGAAAAGCCTCATGGTGTGTACTGTACAGTATGTGTGTGTGTGCATGTTGTAAGCTACAGTACATATAGCAGCTACTTTAGCTCATATTTATCTGCCTGTAAGCAAAATTCTTTTCCAGTAACCTTTCAGTTGCTTTGGCATTTTAATGCTCTGTTCAGAACATGTGGAAAAGTCATTTTGGAGCTAATTCAGTCTGTAAAGCACTCGCTCAGTTTCGTCATGTACGAGTAACAGCATTGCTGCGATTTAAAACTTTCAATTTCTATAATACCTCCATCGCGGAATTAAGTGCCACTTCACATATTCTCTTTGTAACGTTCGTTTTTGTGAGGTTATGGTCGTACGAAAGTGTTCAGTCCGGATCTATATCATCCAGTTCTCTCCCAGCAGCTCAACAGACCGGAGTGTATGCCAGACGTGGGCTCAAATGACAATGAGCAATGAGGGTCATTAACATTGTGAAGCTCCAGGCGCATTCTGAAGTGTCAGGCTACCTGGATGAACCTGGTCGCTATAGGCTCGGTGACTGAGACAAGGAAACTGTGTGACTCAGAAAGTTGTGATTGAGGCTGAAGGAAGCGGGAGGTTAGAGAGTGTGAGCCAGAGTGGTGATGAGTATGGAGGGAGGCCAGGTTTACTTTGGCTTTGCTCACACCCCTGACCCTACATCTCCTCGTGCTGAGGCTCCACAGCTGCGTGCTATTAGCCCCTGTCCCTCCCTACCCCCACTGCCTGCTGCACACTAACTTAGCATACAGAGCAGCCTGGGCTGATCACATCTGCAGCCAGCGGACTCGTAAAAAAAAGCAAAACTTTTATATTCCACCAAGGTCCGTTGCTAACTAATGATTGGGAGATTTTTAAACCTTGGACACCGTTTGCCTTATGCTGCCTGGAGAAATGCTGAACCAGCATCAGATATATGCATCTAAAGTCACTCGGCGTAAATCCGTATTCCGTAAAAAGAACCATTAACAATATTCGTGGTGAAAGGAAACGTTTTATAACTTAATGTAGAATTTCTTTTTTTGCAACATGCATATTGATTGTGATGCTAGCTTTATGAGAGAAGAACTTATGGAAGTATAACAGTGCTAAAAATTCCTTAAAGCAAAATGGCATGCTGAATTACATGTACTGAATAAAAACCTCTTGCAATAAATATGTTCATAACGCTTGACATTTTCGACACTGCAATTTATTGTGGTTGTATTCAGACATTTAAAAATCAATGCAAAAATACAGACCTTACTAAATTACTGTTAAAAATTATAATCAATTGTTAAAAATACCATCTTCATTATTTCAAAATACCATCTTCATTATTTAACCTCATGAATTCAGGCTGTCAAAATTCAGATATTAAAATTCAGGTAGAAAAAAACCCCAGATCTTTACATCTGGGATATCACAGCAATGGAGCAATGGATGGCCGATTGCTGTGATCCATTCCCAAGTGTACTTTAAAATGTTCCCTTCCTGGGCAGTCTACTTTCCAGGGAACTAGATGCAGATCGGGGCACAGCACTTAAATCTAACTAGCTGGGTTGGCAGTGTTACATATATTCCATAGCAATTTCTTACTCATACAGTGTACGGACAAAGTTATTTGGCCAAACCTGTAAATTATTGAATTCAAGTGTTTCAATCATTCCTTCTCCCTAGTGACCTCAATGCTTTAGCATACCAAGACATCTTGAACAATGTTATGCTTTGAACTTTGTGGCAACAGTTTGGTGAAGGCCCTTTTCTATTCCGACATGACTGTGCCCCCGTGCACAAATCAAGGACTATAAAGACATGGTGTGATGAGTTTGGTGTGGAAGAACTTGACACAGAGCTCTGACCTTAACCCCATCGAGCACCTTTGGAATGAACCGGAACGGAGACTGCGAGCCAGGCCTTCTTGTCCAACATCAGTTCCTGACCTCATAAATACTCTACAGAATGAATGGGCACAAAGTCCCACAGAAACACCCTTCCAAGAGGAGTGCAAACTGTTATAGTTGCAAAAGGGGGACCAACTCCATATTAAAGTATATGTATTTGGATGCATTGTCATTGCGGGTTTGGCCAAATACTTTTATCCATATAGTGTACTTTACAAGATACAAAAAACATCCAAAAAAAAAAAAAGTGACTTTTGTAAATAATTGCATGCTTTTCTTATTTCCCTTCTTTGGAACTGATTTACATCCCTAAAGTCATTGTTTAGGAGCGGACATTGTTCACTTTTGAACAGCTTTGTTTTGCCTGGTATGAAAAGGACAGGCAGGGGGTAATGAGAGGCTACGATTTCTAGTGACCTGAAACACTAGCAGAGCTGTTACAATGATTCATGATTCATGAGCAATAAGACATCGGCTTAAAAAGAGCATGGGAAACCTATGAAGGACAGCCAACCTTAGTGGAGCTCATTAAATGTACACCTCCAACCTGACACATAAATATCCAATCCCTTTTCTCAGCTTCACTTTCCAAAGTTCTACTGTTAGCCTATCCTAATTGCTATTCGACTGATGGCTGAGTATAGACGTTCAGACGTATAATGCTGTAAAAGCACCCTGAAAAAAAATATTCACGTAATATGCAACTTACTTAAATGACGGGTAGAATTGACACTCAAGTAGAATATGTAAGTTGAGCAAGAAAAAACATTATGTTTACTTTTCTCATTAAACTCATACAATGGAATCATGTACATGCACAAACGCATTATATATACATATTTATTGTACTGTAGTAAAATAGACTAAAATTTTTATATTTAAATTTTAATCGTCATTTAAAACAATATAAATATATAAAAGGTACATGAGGCCAATTTTGTGTGTGTGTGTGTAATCTGTAATATGTGTAATCATGCTTGAAGGTCTTTTTTTCATACTTTCTATACTTCAAACAGACAAAGCATATCTTTAAAAAAATTTAAACAAATGATTTGAAATATAACAAATGCAGATGCTTTAGGAGCATTTTGGCAGTATGGCTTGGGTTCATTCTGTATTTATATATGTATCTATCTTTCTGTCTGGGTAAGCAACAGAGAAGTAGGGAAGGAGGAAGAAGGACAATTACAAAGTGAGAGATGATGACTTCAATTAAATTATAAATTCTACTTAAATATTAGCAATCCAGCAATAATTACCATGCCACAACTAACAGACAAACTTAGTGTCAAGGGCAGTATTGACTATTTAAGGTGAATGTGTGTGTGTGTGTGTGTGTGTATATATATACTGTATATATATACTGTATATATAAATTTTCCAGATAGAATCAGACAGTATCATTTATATCAATATAGACTGATATGTTATATGATTCATTTCATTCATGAAGTGAGTGATGCCAGTGTTTGCATCTCTCCCACTCCTCCATCTCTCACACTCTCCACACAGCCACGCCCACACTCTCTACACAGAAACCTGCCATGTACAACCTGAGCTGCCTTGTTGAAATACATAAGTGCAAGCTGTTGGCGTTAAGTAAAGTAAACATTTTTTGAAGAAAATAAGATGCGTAGAATATTCTAAAGCATGGCATTATCTTCAACTTGTAATATAGTTGATGAGCAGCGTGTAATATTTACGCTTATCATTAGTATTATATTGCAAAACATTTTTTTGTTTTGCACTTAATTTCATCCTAGAACTGTGTCCTGGTGCGCTGCACTGCCTTTAATGTGTTCAGTAATTCTTGCGTTTTGTAGTAGTCTTGCACAGTTCTGCACATGCTTGCACTTGTGCACTTTATGTAGTATTATACTTACAGTAAAAGTCTAAATGTGTAGTCCTTGTGTACTTTTTTGTGGTTTTATATAGCAACACGGCCTTGTCACAAGCACTTCACAGCCTGAAAAAAAGTCTTCCGGACAGAAAGAAAGCATGCTGCAAGCCTAATTTACCATACAAAGCTCTATGAAGTAGTCATAGAGAGAAAATTATACATACTGAGGCAACTCAGGCTACAATTCATTCCCACATATTGGTAAATTCATATGCATGAGATATTGAGACCTCCTGTCTGCGCTGAGGTGCTCTGACTAATAACAATGCCTTGACTAATAGGGGTTGACCACATGTCTCTATATTTAATGCCCAATCTAAAATAAACCTTAATTAGTGAATGTCTAAACATAATGGCGTGGAAAACTAACAAATAATGTATGGCTGCACGATTTGATTAAAAATTCACATTGCAATTACATGCAATTTTTCTACAAATATTTCTACTTCAATTCAAACTGATATTTAACCATAAAATGTGGCATTTTGTATTCAAGCATATTTAGCAAGGGTAATACCATATAATAGGCTCCAGGCCCCTGCGACCCTCTACACAGGATAAAGTAGTGTAGAAGATGAATGAATGAATGAATTAATATTTATTTATTAACTTAAAACCTTAAATGATTAACAAACTCTACATCAATTTTCGACTATGCATATATCACCTGAAACAAACAGTGATTAACTTATTGCACAGGTCCATACTGCAATTTAAACTTTTAAACAATAAATTGTGCATCACTAAAATAAAGCAGTTTATGAATGCTTAGTCATTCGTACAGGATCACTATAATATCTGTAAATATATTTATTTATATATATATATATATATATATATATATATATATATA
>JAQMYL010000005.1:17979513-17994177 GCA_030014365.1 Clarias pachynema | reverse complement strand
TGTTGGCGTTGCCGCAAGGGCTAGTCATTTAAGCGCGAATGAGAACCGTTTCGCGGGGATCGATGTCACGTGTTAAAATTTTTCCCCCCCCCGAATATTCGAATCTCAAAATGAAAAATCGAATGCCATCCCTCCAATCGAATATTCGAATATTCGAATATTCTGGTCCAGCCCTAATAGTTACATGCCACATAATGTCAGCATCAACCGACTATATACTGTATATACACCTCTGTGGTCCCCTAAGGCTATATTAGAAATCCAAATTGGAGAACAAGATGTAGCAAACGAAACCAGACATAATATGTAATATGCATTTGAACATTTTAAATATTTTTAAGAAAAATATTTTATTGAAACAAGCTTTACATTCATGCTTTGCATGGGTGTTCAAATCAAACTGGGACTAAAAACTACCTTTATTTCTCTATATAATCCCCTGCTACTAACACTAACGGACTTATTGCCTAGCTTGGATATCATCATCAAGGTAGAAACCCTGGCCCCCTTAAATGGTCCAAGCATGTGTACATCACTTAGAACAACGTCTTGACTGTACAGGGGATGTGGCAATAACTACCATCCGAGTTTCTGTAACGTACAAGTGGTGTTCTTGAATGATCGTGTGTACAGTTCCCAAAAGTTATTCATTGATTCATCAAGGATCAGGTGTTTCATTCACTGAATTTTATTGAGAAGGACTGCAGTGGGCTCTGAGCCACTTAGGCCTGAATTGTCATTCATAGGCCTTTTTAATAACCTTTGAACCATTCAAATGCTTTACTGCGGATGGGAGTCTCATCAACCAGTTTTTATAATTTCATTCACAAGAATTTTCATCGCAAATCCCTGTTTGACTTGAACGCCCCAGGTATTAATAAAACACAACAGAAACTCAACATATCTCACAACTGCTAATTGTACTGATATTAAAACCGGAAGCAACAAATTTGATTCTATACCCTTGTATATAAACCCTACATTAAAAATACTTTAAAATCTGTATTGGGAAAAGTTTCATCTTAAAACATATTCATTAGCTAAACGGTGTAAAACAAACTAAATACGTAAAAAAAAAAAAGTGAAACTGAAAAGAAATGTATTTACAGAAATACAGTATAGAATGACTTGTCCTGGGAGTTTAAAAGGTTATGATCTATTATAGTCATGGAATACAATTTGTGGATAAAAAGGAAGAAAGTAATAATGTAAGTAATAATTATGAATCTTGTTCAGGTATGAAAAGTTGTTTCGGATTAGTTCAGTTTGAATTAAAGCTTATATAAACCTGCATATAAGCCAGGTGTTGTTAATATCCATATAAATTCAGGTTTATTAGTCTGAATTAGTCAGCAACAGCAGCATCTTAGTGTGAGTAATATACATTAACCTTCCAGTAATAAGGATGACTGCTCAGCTTGCAGACAGAAATAAACCCATTCCAACAACAAACCTCTACACTTGTTTTTAATTAAGTATGCAAGCGAGTGCATATGACATAATAAAGACATTCTCGCTGATGTATCCTAAAACACAGTTTTGTACTGTTTACAGTATACCAACACACCAGGCAATAAAGCAGCAGGTACAAATGACTTCGTACCAGGGGTGGAAAGTAATAAAACACAGGTCCTCTTGTTATAGCACTTTAGTACATGATTTCCTGTAATCCTTCTTTTCAAGTGTAACCATACTGTTTTTTGTTGGTTTGTTTGTTTTTATAAACTATTAAACTCGATAAATAGATCAAAGATCAATAAATACAGATTCAAAATCAAATTTAAATATTGTAATTACTAATTTTTCCAGATGAATTGAGTAAGAGTAAATGATTGCTACTTTTATTTCAAGTGAATTATTATTATATTAGCAGCACTTTTTTTACTAAATTGACATTTAAAACCTACCATGAACATATTTTAACGGTTTATTACAGTGTTATAGTTGAAAAAAAAATCCAATTTGTTCTTTCACTAAGCTTTAAAAACAAGCATTACAACTGCAAAGTTATCTGCAGTGGATAAAACAAAAAAAAAAACTCCACTCCACTGAGTGACTACTAAAAAAACTATTCTCCACTCGCAGAGTTGGAGTGCGGGTTTTTGTGATATAAAAATTGAAACTGAGATATATCATGTAATCTTTTTCCATGCCTAATGTGGTAGAGCAACCGACAACATTCAAGTGAAAAGCAAACAGAAGCGCTACACTACAACCAAAAGTATGTGGACACCTTACTTGCAGAACATCCCTTTCCAGATTTAGCCCCTCCCCTTTTCTGCTTTAACAGTATCCACTTGTGTGGGGAGGTTTTCCATTTGATTTTGATTGTGACTATGATTGTGGCTGTTGGAATTTACACACACTCAGTCACAAAGTTTTTAGTAATTTCGGGCACTGATTTCAAGCGAGAAGATCTAGTTCTTCTATACCAGCCTTGGTAAACCATGTCTTTATGGATGACATGATGATGATCATCTGTCTCCAAACTTTTGCCGATATGCTATACATTAACTCATAGTGAGTGCTTAGTATCAACCAATTACATTCAAACTCATGTTTAAAAGTAATTATCATATACCTGGTTCACAATGATTAACCTCAAATAAAGATCAGCTGTAGTCATGTAGATCTCATTATTGAAATGTATGGATCAGGAGAGGGGTACAGTATAAAGAGTCTCCAAAGCATGAGATGTATGATGCAAAGTGGAGAAAATGGGACTTCACAGTGACATTACCAAGAACAGGTATATTCCTCCATAAGAGACAAAAGAATAAGACAATACCCTACGAGGAAGGCTGCTAAGAGACATAAATCACTTTTAAAAGATCAGCAAGAATATCTGACAAGTACTGGTCACTTCCTCCATGAGACAGTAATTGCTTATATTCTGCACATGTCTGGGTTAGAGAGGCTAGAAGGAAGCACTTTATCATTATTCAAAAAAGGTATACAAGCACTGCTAAGCGTGGTGGAGGCACCATAATGCAATGGGGCTGCTTCTCTTCAGCAGGGCATACAAATAGGTTAAAAAAATACATGTGGAATGACATGAAGATGGCTGAGCACATGAGGTCCCCTCAAAATTTAATATATGTGTATACAGTACATTCAAATTGTGTGTATTGTGAGTATTAGGTACAGTATAATAAAAATAACAATTAAAATGTGTTAATTTGGTAACAAAGTATTAGTTAAAAGGTGTGCATACTTTTTCAAGTGAATTTTTAATGAATTATTAATTTATTAAGTTTTTTTTTCTCTCTTTTTTACAAAACCTGTTTAAATTTGTTTATCACTTCAAATGTGGTTGTACAGTATATTACTTTAAAAGTTGGGCACTTCCAGCATTATGGATGTGACATTTGGACTCATATGGGTAAGCAAAAAACCTCAGAGCATGGAGAAGCTTAGTATCAGAGAACTAATTTGCATAACTTCATGTAACCTCTTCAGCTAAAAACAAATCCTCTAAAGTCATACAGTATGGCGTCAAAAGTCTTGAGTCGTTTCTTCCTATTTAGGTTCCAAACAGCAAGACTTTCTTGTATTTTTAACGTAGTCCTGAGGAACAGTTCTCCAGGCTTCCTGAAGGACTTTTTTGGTTCTCATTTTTGGCAAGTTTTTGGCAAACATGTTTTTCCGTCCTGTCCTTGTACAAGTTTCAGACAAATGTTTTGATTTGTTAAGCCACACAGTGACCTATGAATCACTCTAACTGAAGGCTTGAGAAACTGGTACAGATGATGACAGATAAACAGGCTGGTGATCACAATACTGGTGATGCTGAATGGGTATTTGTAACAGTCGAGAGGGGAAATGAGGCTGCTGTTGAGGGTATTACAGAAGCAACCAATTTTTAAATTGTACCCTTAGGCACTTTGACGCCGGTCACAGTAAAACATTTGTTCCCATTTCTTTAATTTAATAATGAAATGAAATGAAATTACATTCGTTTAGCATGAAGAGATGATGGGGTGGCTGAAGACATTTGCACAGTACTGTATAATGACTAACATCCTGAAAATATCTAACATTTTGGATGTGACATTAAACAGTCAAACGTTTATGGGAGAGCACAGCTTTTCTAACAAGTCTAAAAGTGCTAAAAGCATTACATGTGTATCATGAAAGAAGATTAATGCGAAGAATAAAGAATAAAATGATTTAGGACAAACTGGCATTATGGATGTAATAGTATCACGTTATGCATATGACATGTCTGAATCAGTAATCTACAAACTGTATAAAGAACATGATTGAGTAGTGAATTTTAACATGAAACATTTGCAATAGTAATTATTAAAAAACAAACTATGAAATTGTTAAATGAGCAACTATTGCTGACATTTGTCAGCTTTTGATGCAGAGTATTGGACTTTACTGTTTCATCTACTGCTTAAAGGTTGAGCCAGAATAAGCAGATGTAGTATTTGTATTGTATTAATATGATTTGGTAGGAACCCTGTGAATTATGAGTACTTTTTCCTTATGGTAAAGTTGATCCTTGCATGGAATGGTTCAGTAGAAACAAAACCTGATAATATTCATCTTGGTTAAATTAATCTTTCAATTCGAATGTTTTAACAAAACCCTCAATTTAATAATTTACTATGTAAAATATGAAAGGGATTGAAGAAAGTAATGCTGCACAAAAAAACGATGAAAAATTATGTTTTATGAATTTCTTATTTAAATTCTACTCAGTCTGTAAAATTTTGACTAAACATTTTTCTGCAGCAATTTTAACATGAAAAAATTGTAAGAGCAAATCAGCTGCTTCGAATCAGAGCATCCAAAAAAAAGGGTAAAGTATTAATCTGAAAAAAAAAAATTATTGTGCTAATATTCAGCACGACCATGCAGGAAGCTTGAACTATATCTTTTAAAATACTGAATATAAAGCACATATACCATTAAATAAAACTGAGTTACCTTCTATATGTACTATTTCACAATCCTTAGTGTAGTTTCCGCCCTGTACATTTTTGGTAACAAGGCATTGCTATCATCCTGTGGCTGTTTAACCACATGAGGCACACTAAAGGGCTGACAAAATGCAAACAACCTGAAGGCCCTGAAGTTGATGTACTACAGTATATAAATGTCTCATTTACATCACGGCTTAAATAAAGACATATTTCACCTAAGCATTGCAAGTATAATTAATCACACAGATGTTTTGACTCTCGGATTTCCATCGTTTGCACGGTGCCTGTTAATACCAGGAAAACCTTTTTGAAGTGAACACGATGTATAGAAATAACAAGACACAATTGTTTGCTTTTCAATTTACCATGAACTGTTCTAAAATATGAGAGAGCAAACAGTCATGCCTTGCATGCAGGAGAATAAATACAGTATGAAAGAAACCTTGGGGTGAAATGGGGGGAGCGTTTGCAGCTAGGCATAAACACTTTCAGCAGTGATCTTTTTTTTTTTCTTCCTAAAAACCCCATCAGCCCAGATGCTGCGTGTTGGGGGAGGGTACACAGTGGTTATGGCTGAAGGCTAATACTGTGCTGGGTTGATCATATTATCTTTAAAAGAGTCTCAAAAATACACATTGTTAACACCTAAAAAATTTACTCTGCTTGATTTTGCATAATGCTTTCTTTACAAAAGGCATTATCATTTCAAAGGATTTGCTTTTAACACAGACATTTAGCGCGTTTTTTGAGAGGCCCCAACATGAGAACCACATCATTCCATACAATGATGGTTTTTATTATGCACGCATCACTTACTGGACATGGTTCCCAGCATCTAAAAACTGTCTCATGTCACCCAAGACTTCAACACAAAGCCCTGATGTTTTATGACAACGTACTGTATCCTGTATGGCTGGCTTATTAATCTCCTCACAAAAAGACATATCAGCCCAGTGGATCTGACCACCTGCTTTAGGGGTACTTATGAGTGGTAAAAGATTGATATGAGAAACAGTAGAAATCAAGAAGGACAGATTTAAGGCCTCAGGAGAACGAGCTGCCAGTCTGACAGTGGCGTTGCTCTTCATACTCGCAGCTGCTGCTTCGCCTCACTGGCTCTGAGTGTCAAAGCCGTTCTCGTGAAGAGGAAATCAAAGAAGGCAGACACAGAACACAGCCATTTTATGTCTCGCGCTAAAAAGAACCTCTAGAGCCACAACCGGACTGGCTGTTTCTCGCTATTCTCTGGAGTGGGATAACTTAATCAGGGCTTGACTTTTCCTCTGGGAGGATGCAATATGCCTGTTCTGAGACTTACAGATTGAAAAATTGCATTTCCTCCAAACATTTGTATGTTTTAAAGGAAAGGAACACATTAACTAGTCCACTGGTTTTTAGATAAAAATATCATCACGGCTTCAACAAAGTCTGCTGAATCACTGTGGCAGATTTTACACGATGATTCGAACAACTTGCCAGCCAATTTCCTTACACAACTGTCTTCAATAAATCTATATAGCAAATTCATTCATTTTAGAAGCATCTTCGGTTTGCAACAATTTCTTTCCACATTACAATACGTTTTTTGTACAGTACTCTATGTAATACGGAAAGTACTGTATGTGTAACGACCTTGTTCAATGAAAAGGGTGTATTTAATGTAAACCTTCCTAAAGCTGGACATTTCTACTTCCATCAAAGCTTAAACAGTATAAACTTTATGGTGCATTCTTTCCATTTGTTTCTTTTTTTGTTTTTTTCTCTCAATGTTACAAAGATGCAGTGGTATGAGTGGAATGTTGGCTGTTTGTCAGAAAGGAGCTAGTGGGCTCCGCGTGTTTTACTTTCCTCAACCCTCATAAAGCTGAAAAAAAAGAAACCATTACTCAGCTCTAACAAATAATAAAACAGCTGGCAAATTGCAAGCAATAAACATGGTATAAAGTACACACAAATCAAATGCAGAGCAACATGGGCAGTGAGCAGATGTTGACTGAAGCGAAAATATATGGCACGCTTTGTACGAAGCACCTTTCTTATTCGAGCTAAGAAACCTGCACATGTCTAGTCTGACATTTTTCAAAAGAGGAAGGGGCAGGAAAGGGGCTGTCTTCACAGCCACCAGACTACAGTGTAAAAATAGCGTTTAAAAAAAACACACACACACAGTCACACTCTCTCTCTCTCACACACACACACACATTGTGGGGAAACAATACCATTACTGGGTCATGATGAAAAGTGGAGCACATCTTATGAGAGGGAGAACACCTTTCTCATTACTTCCCTGAGGGATATCTTCATATGGGGTTACATTTCACAGATACTTCACAGACACAAGTCAAAGGCAGCATGAAAATATGACAGGTCACTAACGCGTGAACAGAAATTCCCTTACTACTGCGACGATTACCTGTTGAAGGGATGGTGTACTGGGGTAATAAAACTGGGATGCCCCCAGGGGGAGGGAGGGGCGGATGTGGGGTTTCTGAGCACCATGTGCTCTGACATGCCCCCTCGCCAGATTAATTATGCAAGAGATAGGATTATTTTCAAACACAGGAAGAACGGGCCCCATAGCAGAGGATGTTTAGCAGAAGGTGTATGTGAAACACACTAGCTGTTTTTTTTACCAGAGTGGGTTCTTTATGGAGTAAATGGCCGGCAAAAAGACTTACGCTGAAGAACAAAAGGAAATACGAGAAGATCTGAGGCGGATGTGCAAAGTGAAATGAGAAAGAAAAAGCCAAGAGAAATAATGAGAGTGAAAAGAGAAGATAAATGAGTCAGCTCTCAGCCTGCGAGAAAGTATGAGTGTTATGCAACAACATTCCTGACCCCGTGACCCAGACATGATCTCTGTCATAGGTCAGACCTGAAGACTGGCTAAATACACATGCAGGGCAACATGAGCTATAGCCTCAGTTAGCCTTCAGCCTTGCAGGCCAATAAGCAGTCAGGTAAGCATATCCACACGCTGCCCAGATTAAATCCAATACCTCAGTCAAAGGGGATATTAATGAATTATGCAGTTCCAGTCAGAAAGAGCAACTACAGCTGTTTGATGAAGATGTATCTTAATTATCTACTGTACATCTTATTTATCTTAACTTGAAATATTGTGTGCTGTTTGGGAAGAACAATAGGCATGCGTTTGAATATCTTAAAACCAACTTCACCTCGATGTGCTTGCTTTTCATTTCAGGAACCTTTTTTTTTTTCACATTAACTGAGTCATCAACAAGCGTGAGACAATATTGATGTTGAAACTATGACTGTGAATGATTTGACACGCTGTATTGTGTGTTCTAACAAACCTTCCTGTGTATCCTGTTTTTCTGCTTTCTTCCTGAAAGTAAATCCTGCCAAGATACGGTTAATTGCGTCTTAGCGCTAAACTGTACACCGACTGCAGCATACTCACAAGGAGGTGTCTGCGTTTGCGGCTGGGCCGTCCGACTTTGCGGGCCGGAGTGCTGAACGCTGGCCTGTCCGCCACGGCCAGCTCCTTCTCTCGGCTCACACTGTCAGTCTGCCCAAATGACAAAGAGCCTCCATGTCACAAATGCATCACACCACACCTCCACTCCCCACTGTTTCCATCTGTTTCTGTCTTGTTTTCACACTGATGATCTGTTCATTTCGGATAAAATTACCCATTTATTTGTGTTTTTTTTTTTGTTTTTTGTTTTTTAATAAAGTGGCTCAATTTCAATAGCAAACAGTACATATTAAAAATAACAAGTTTATAAGACAGAAATTATGATGAGGACATTTTCACCTGAAAATAATTAAATATATTAAAAGGGCTAAATTGATAAATGGGAATCTCTACCAATGTTAACTCTTATTTGCTCTCAAATCACTGTACTCACACCTGCTTGCCAAGAAAAGCTGTTTCTAAAAGTAAACAGTAAACAGAAAATTAGTGTTAATTAAGTAAAATGTTTTTGGTATTAGAATGGGCGATAAGGTGCAAAAATGATATCACAATACTTTAGGAGTGCTTCGTGAATATATATCACATTATACTGTGCACATATATAACTGTGCAATATTTATATACAGAGAGTAACAAAGTTGTAATGAAAACAAAGCCACCTGATGATAACTTCAATACTTAGTGTATCATGATCTTAATATATCACTCTATTGCGCATGACATCATATCATAGCTCTGATGGATATAGAGCTCTAAGAGCAAGACGGGATGGCGTAACATCGTCATCTCCATCATATCCATTGCTATCTCTGACACACTTTCCATAAACTGTGCATGCCAGGGGTTGCTGAAGCCAGAGACACAGCCCAACATGAACAGGGGTGAATGGGTTTCTCTTTACACTCTTCTTTTTTTTTTTTTTGTCTGGACAAGGATATTTAGATAATGAGAGAGGCCGGCACTTGAGTGACACCTCCCTTTTAGGCACTATGAAGTGAGGATTCTATAGCCCCGGAGCTGACCTACCACTCTCGGCTTCCACTTGACACAGTTACAAAGACATTTGGCAGCTCTTTCTCTTCCCTTCTTCCCGTTCCTCTTTGTCTGGAACAACTGTGTCTCCCCCCACCCCAAACACCCAGTCTCCCTGCCAGCCAAGCACCCTAGGGTCTGCAGGCAAGAAAAGACGATCCTAAGGTTGTCACGACACTAAACCTGACTGAATAGCAATGCTCTAAATCATGTTAAAAGGCATACTGAACCTGTCCACCATGACTGAAGGTCTGGAGTAGTTGAGCGGCCAAAGACTGCCAATCCCTACTTACGCCTAATTCATTTCTCAGCTATGTATATTTTTGGTGATATAATTTTTTCATATAAACATCACTGGCCAATAACTATTACAGAGCCAGAAATTACAACTACACTATTACTACTAGTGCTCGAGTACTCATAAATTTTAGGTGAGCAATCTCATTGTCTCCCACAACACCTCCAAGCCAACAAATCTTTTTCATTTAAAAAGAAATACAAAGTGAGGGTTTGGGAAACTTGGCATTGCCTGGCGTGAACTCACCAGCATCGTCTATAGCTTTGCTCTATTTCTGGCAAATGGCCAGTTATTTAAGGCGAGCCTTGTTGCCAGGCAACAGGGCTACAGCGAGCCTCGCGCAGCTCCGCGGGTGGAGAGGAAGAGAATGAATTCGTCTATAAATCAGCCATACAGCATCCTCCTATCCACAAGCCAACACCCACGTCACCAACCACTTGCATGACACAGTCGCACAAATCTCCCGGGCCGAGGAGGATAACAATGCATTGGGGGTATAAATACGACACATTGTGGTACAAACAGCCCCAGAGGCAGTACACGCTCGTTATTTCAGCTCACAAGTCAAAATAAAGGGAGTTTTGCTCAGGTTAATATGCGATTAAATAAAGAGAATAATGTCAGGCTGTATTTAAAGTGACTGTCTGAGAACATCTTGTGTTTAGTTCTGGAAACATCTGGACTAGGTGAAAAATTGAAAAGGGTTAAATTCACTCGGGCAAACCACTCTGTTAAATAAAAGGCCTTAATTATATTTAATTCTACTGTAAATCCTATTAACATCTGTCCCTTTTCCATCACTGATTATACCTCAAAATACTGCGTGTAATTTTCTATGTACAGCTTGTTGTCGCTGATGTCTAAGGTGTCTTTTTGAGATTTTTTTTTTTACGTATTAGAATCAATACCAGAGGCAGCATTCTCAGATTTCACAAACATTGTATTTAATTAAAGCGCATATTTGCTAAACAGAATGCTTTTTATTTTACCAAATCATACTTAATATTTAATACTGCGGATAAAAATCATACATAGGATCAAATTGTAAGTGTGAGAATTACATTTAAGACGAATATCAATGATGTGATGAAATGGCATGAAATTGCAGTAGGTGACTCATTCTTATTCAAATGTTCACCTCTGGTAGTCATTACAGACATATTTACACCTAGTGTTTGACTGTTGCAAAGAGCACACGCTTACCATGCGATTTCCCCCACTGTTGAAGTCAGAGCTTTTGAAAGCAGCGGTGGTGGTGGTAACTGTGTTGGATGGCATCACCAAAAGAATCACTTTCCAATACAGTACAAAAAATTTATTTAAAAAAGCAGCAAAACAAAAAAACTAAAGCAAAAAAAAAAAAGTGATCCTCCCTTGCTTGGTTTCCTGCAAAATAAAACAGCATATGTAAATTACATCACATAGACACTTTCTATTACACACTTTCTTCAGTTCACACTCTAATAGATTATACACATATCAACTTTAAAACAAAGGACTAGACCTATTAGGAAAATAGAAAAAAAAAACACTCTGACTTCAGAATTCATACAGACTGAGTTAAAACATAAGCGTCTACTGTAGATCACATCTTCCTGATGCTCTAAAATGTCCAAAGCCTGACAAGAATCAACAAGTCACCCTGAAGTCTTCGTCCCACGATCCACGTCTAGACGTCCCGGAATTGCAAAGCCAGATTCCCTGAGATATGCTAACAAGGTTATAAAATATTGATTCTCCACAGTGCATGCATGCATGCATGCATACAGGTGCTATTTGAATCACATATCAGCACTACACAAAAGGCACGTGTGTGTCTGTGTGTGTCTGTGTGCTGGATGGGCTTTTCTCTGCCCAGCTCAGTTCTGCATATGATATACCCTCTCCAGGAAAGACATATGAATTGCATATAGGTTATGGTACTGCCTCCAACGCCATTTTACTCGCAGAAGTTGTGCAGCTTTGTCAGTGTTGCTTGTTAAATCTGCTTTGTTAAATGGGATTATGTAGAGCCGAACACAATGACAGTGCACGATCCGATTCAGTGCAACATGCACAAGTATACAAGATTTTCAGGGCAGGTTTTTAATTTCACCTGGAAATCATAATGATACGTGAAGAAACGTTATTATGAGGCTGTTTTTGTGGGTTTTCTTTTTCCTGTAAAGGTTTGTCTAGGTCACATATTTTATCATCACTATGCTTGTGTCGATGTGTCGTGTTTTTTTGGCCGAGGTAGCGGAAGCGTGTGTGTGTGTGTGTGTGTGCCGGTCGATCACCTGCCTTGGCCGTACGAGAAGGAAAAAAAAAAAAAAAACACTAAAAGACACTTTTATTCGGGAAGGCATTCGGATTTCTACCTAAGACTCGGTGTTAGAAAGACCCGACCCGACCCGCTCGTGCTCACGTTTATCTGCCATCTGTAAAATCAGATCAAGTTCAAGTGCATAAAGCGCAGCGCGTGAGTCTGAGCTCTGCAGAAGCGGAACGCGCCTCGTCTCTCTCTGACCTCGCGCTCGCTCTACACCGCGACCGGTTTCCTCCTGCACAGCGACCTGCACCAAGGCGGGTTTTTTTTTTTTTTTTTTTTTTTACAAAGGGGCAGGGTGTGGTGATAAAGCGGAGCAGGATGTTAATTACCCGTGTTGTGCCAAGTCCCAGGCCTGAGCCCTTTTTTTTCTGTTTTGTTGCCGCCGACTCCCGGATCCTCCTCGCGCTCCTCTCCCCGTCCTCCGCCTCCCCGGCCGGCCAGCACTTCTCCCGCGGCCTCGCGCGCACTGCAGAGAGCTGGCCTGCTTCGAGCGCGACGCGTGGTCCTACTGCGAGTCAACTTCGCTTTACGCCTGCCAGCTCTGACATTTCATTTCCAACTTAGTCGCGTCACTGACCTATTACTAGAGGTTGTACCCGTCGTTGTTTTTCTGCCAATTTATAAAATTAGTTAAAAGGTTAAAGCTAAAAAAATTAGCTGATCAGCTTTAATGTAATCAGTGATATTATTATTTCAGGTTGAAGCCCACGTACAGTACGTGTCTGCCTGCAACAAAGATGAACCCCTTCATTATTTTAAACATGTATTTTTACTATTTTATTACTAATTTATTATTTATACTAATTTATTATTTTAAATATGTTCAACATATTTTTGAAATATTTTAACATTTTGTTTGGTGTGACAACATTACAGAATATAGTATTGGTTTCCACTGTACTGGTGGCTAAATATTAGTTACTTGTTAAAAGTTTACCTGGTGCACAACAAGATTTTGAATCTACTGTTATTTCATTTTATTACGGTCAATAGGAAAGAGAGGATATAGAAAAGTTTATATTTACGCGAAGGTATTCTTCTTTTGTCGTCAGACAAATACATAATCGGAGAGTAAATCACAGATGAGAAATTAGTAGAAAAAAGTTAATCAGATAAAGATAACATTTTGTATAAAGTACAGCCAAAGTTTAATTTTGTCAAGCCAGTTTTGCTGATGCTGTGACAAAATCTGGATGGACAGACATACAGACAGACATACACAGAAAATTTCTTAGACTGGTTTTGGGTCCTTCAATGTATAAAACATAAAGATATCATTAAAAAATCAAGTTCTAACCAATGTACAGACAAAACTTCTTTTATTTATATAGATTAGTTGAACTTCTAGGTGGGACCAGGGCTTAATGGTTAACAATGTCGCCTTGCACCTCCAGGTTCCGGATTTGATTCCCAGCCAGGTTCGATTCCCATTTACCATGAGTTTGGTGGGTTTCCTCCCACAGTACAAAAGTAAAAAGACTAGCCATAATTACCCATAGTGTATGAATGAGTGAGTGAGTGTGCGGATGTGTGTATGCTCCTGTGGCCTGCGATGGATTGGCACCCTGTCTGGGGTGTACCCCACCCTGTTCCCCAAATCCGTTGTAATATGTTCCAGGCCCGACAAGAATTACTGAAAAGGTGAGGACAGTCAGCATCAACGGTTTCAATTAAATTGTGATTAAAATCTGTTACTGAAATCTAAAGTGATCTTAATCATAACATTTTGTCCAAGCAGTAACAATGTGGTCATAAATTTGTTTCCTTTTACCTAAACAAAACCCAATGCGGTCGTAATTGTGCAAACCTGTGGCGTAACATCTGTGATTTTACATATTTAACTGAAATCAGCATATTACTTAGTAATGACAATTTATTACATGTTGTTATAAGAGCATTTGTCAGTGCAATCTGGAATAAATGTATTACTTTCATGAAATGCAGCTGGTAAATTGTTCATGTTTGCCTTTAACAGAATGTTTGTGGGATCTTTTTTCAGCCTCATCAATTAAAGTGAAATAAATTTTATTTAAAGTCTTCCATGTAAATCTGAGTCTAGCTAACTTAGGATTTGTAGACATACTCTTTTGGATCTTTATTGACAGCTCTTTTAGAAAAGCTTCAAACTTGAAGAAACATGTTTAAAAGACTACACCCTAAGCCCCCTTTATTATAACTCCATAATAAAACTTTCTGCCTAATTATAGTTTGCATTCATATTTTTCCATGTATTCTTGTGGAGTATTCAAAAAAGAAAGCTTCTTTTGGGTGATCCACACGGAACCTCAATGCACTCTCAGGGTGTTCAATCCTACTTCAAATCATGGTCCTTAAGGTAAGCTAAAGCCCAGTGGCTATGGTTTACAAGTAGCAAAGCTCTGGTTTATTGTTCAGCCAAGGTGCAAAAACCTGTATTGTGCAAGACAGCAGTGGTCCAGCTGCAAGATGTAATTTCCAAAGCTCACTTGACGTGTCAAGAGTGGGGTTGGTATATAGATGAGTGGATGTGATTGAATGGCGGCACGGTGGTGTAGTGGTTAGCACCGTCGCCTTGCACCTCCAGGGTCTGTGTTCGATTCCCGGCCAGGCTCGATTCCCATCTCTGTGTGCATGGAGTTTGCATGTTCTCCCCGTGCTTGGTGGGTTT
>JAQMYL010000005.1:17964546-17979413 GCA_030014365.1 Clarias pachynema | reverse complement strand
GTGTGAATGAGTGTGTGAATGTGTGTATGTGTGTGCCCTGCGATGGATTGGCACCCTGTCCAGGGTGTACCCTGCCTTGTGCCCAAAGCCTCCTGGGATAGCCTCCAGGCCCCCCGCGACCCTGATCATAGGATAAAGCGGTATAGAAGATGAATGAATGAATGATGTGATTGAGCAAAACACCAACAAAGTTGGACTTCGTTGATGCAAAATCACCATCTGTCATCACTGAAGTTTCTCTCAGTGTCAACACCTTCTTCAGTCAGAGCTGGTGTGGGTGCAAACTTTCATTCCAACCACGAACAAGCCGCTCCTGATAGTCTAATGAAAGCGAAAAACGACTAATTAAACAGGTGGCATTAGATGTGGCTTCTGCTCTGGTTGGAATGAAACCCTGTACCCACACCAGCACTTTCTGGAGAAGGTTTGCAACTATGACTTACAGTAAGGCACCTGTAAAAAAAAAAAAATCCTACTTATGATGTTGATTATACAGTATACACCTACACAACCATTCCTGTAGCAAGAGTTTGGATATATTTGTTACTAAGAGCTTTTTAAGGGTATATCACATATAATCAAGAGACAAGTGGTTCTATGTCTTCATATGATTTTCATATGAGGCTTCATTTGCCTTTGCTAATAGTGTTATTTCAAGTGTGCTATTAGACAGGCCAAAAGGCATGAACTCCCTGAAGTTATTCCCCAGGGTAAAGTCTGTCTCAGTCATGTCTCCAGCTCTGGCAGGCACCTGCTAGTAGCTGCAGTGGGCAAATTTATTTATTTATTTATTTATTTATTCATTTATTCGTTTATTTATTTATTTAATGTTTTTAATTACTCCCCAATGTGATTATCTGTCAGTTCCTGCCGAGACTTTCCCTGTCATATGACAGCTAAAAACCAGGGAGGATGAAGGCAAATGTACTTCCTCACAGATATGAATCCATGCTCCTGCTGTTCATGTTCCATCATGTGGCAGTGTTTCATCCTCAGAGGAAAGTACTAACTGCCTACCCTTGCATAAATGAGCTCAAAGATGCCCACCGTTGGCTAGTTTCACTGTGAGTTAACAAGAAAGACAAAGAGTATTGGAGAGTAAGGTGACCGCATACTGTACATGTTGCACCACACAGGAGCTTGTTTACAGCAGGCAAGTCAATGTATAACTCTTCATGAATGCTCAAATGGAAACTTTTTTTTATTTTGAACTGTTCATTGTCGCTCCAGCAGTAGTGGGGTAGTGGTTAGCAGTGTCGCCTTGCACCTCTAGGGTTCAGGTTCGATTCCTGCCTCGGGTTTGTGTGCATGGAGTTTGTATTACTTTATGTTCTCCCTGTGCTTGGTGAGTTTTCTTCCGGGTGCTTCGGGTGCTCCCAGAGTCCAAAGACATGCAGATTAGGCTAATTGGCGTTCCCAAATTGCCCGTAGTGTGTGAGTATGTGTGTGAGTATGTGTGTGAGCCCTGCAATGGATTTTCGTCCAGCGTGTACCCTGCCTCGTGCCCTAAGTCTCCTGGGATAGGCTCCAAGACCCCCGTGACCCTAAACACAGGATAAAGTGGTATAAACGATGAGTGAGTTGTAGATCTTACAGCTGTCACAAAAGTATCATTTTCTGTACATATACTCCATTTTATTCAGTGCATGTATTCCAGCACATATAAAATGTCCAAATTTGTCTATAAAAAACAGATTCCATTTAGATTCAATTAAATTCCTCAGGTTTAAGGTTTCTATTTTACCACTCTTTATATTAACAGATGTCTTAGGAAAGGTAAACTCCCCCATCAATAATATATACCTAAAATGTAATGTAAGCTTTTTGGGTTAAACTGTGGGTTAAAATATTACAAGTAAATACAATTGCTCTTAAAGTTAAAACTATATAAATTTACACTACGTGTCTGGTTATAATGAATTGGTAACCTCTACATAATGTTGAATGGTATCAGTTTGAGCCAGCTCCGTTTCTGCAAATTACAATAATCATAAAAGTTCATAGTTTATGCCCTCAATTTTAAAATCAAGTTAGATTTGACTTTTTGACAGAGAGTTCATCTTCCAACAGTCTTAGAAGCACAGACTGAAAGAAAAAGTGAGAGAGTGTGTGAAGATTTGCGGGCTGATGTGGTTCAGTGGACCGGAAGCACCTGTATAGCCAGCAGTATTTAACACAGCTGGCTGGGACAGGTTCAGACGTGGAGAAGGCAAGGCACTAAGTAACAACAATTTCTCTTGCTCTTACCTGTGCTAGATCCAGGCCAGGGTCAGCTCTTCTTAACTAAACTGATTTTTCTTATGTTGTAGACATACATTATTGCTTTCATATCTAGCCAGCCCTGCCATCACAAAGGGTACAGATGATCCTGGTCCAAGTCCAATGGGGAGTCCATGAAAAGGTCTATAGTTGACACTTAAATGACATTGACAATTGAATCATTTAACGCTATGATAAATTCATTATTAGATAGATTTATTGTTATTATTAAAACATTAAATCAACTTGTCATCTGACTTGCCATTTGTCATAGTAAAAATGATGTAATCAAAATACTTGACCAATGATTTAATGCTTTTCAGTAATGTATTCAATTAGTATTTAATTTTATCATTTTTATTAGTTTTATTCATCATTTGCTGTTTTGTCTTTACTTGTTTTATTTTATTTATTTATTTATGGCTGCATAAAAACAAGTTAAAACAAATTAAATCTTTTTAAAGATAATTAAACCAATTTGTTAAAAAAACTTTTTTTTAAAATATATAATTAGATAATAGATAATACCTTAAAATGTATTGCAGTATGTGGGGCAAATACCATGAAATGTCTGGACTATAATATTAATATTATATAATAAAATAATTATTAGATAAGAGATATGAGTGCAATCAAATACCAGGTTTTAGAAGATGAAGTATCTACAAATTTCCAATGACTTTCAATATCATTCATTAGACAATATCTTTGTCTAAGGTCTGAATGATTTTCAGTTTTGTTTTAGAAATGTTTCTGCCAAGTATGAATGCTTATATGGCTTCAACAAGTGATAAACTAAGGTGCAACGTGTCATGTGAAAACGAGTCATTAGCGTACAGGTCCAAGTCTTTTACATTTAAACTGAGAGATGGCAGCGTTAAGTTAAGATGCAAAAGAATGTTTTTCTTGAACTATTTTACACTATTATTTTAAGTTGTTTAAAACATGATTGCAGATGTACGATGCCCAGTCAAAAAAAAAAACAAAGTTTAGTTTGACTGTCTTTAGCTTTAATTACCAGACACAGTATGGTGACCAATTCATTCTCTTGTATATAAATGCTCTTACTTTCACTACTGAACAAAAAGTATGTAACATGATTTCATTTTTTTATGATGCAACCAAGTGTTTCATTTGTTTTTTGAAAACATTTCCTCTGGAAAACTGGAAATTAAAATCCAGGTTTTAATATTGTGTTGGTGAGTTCTTAATCTGATTGCAACAATTAAAAAAATGAAATTGCATAAGTGCATTGTTCATGCCCACGTAAAACCATGACTTTGTTTCGGCCAGGCATCTGCAATCATGTTTTAACTAATCATGTTTTAGTTGTGATGTAGTGTACCATTTTTTATTTAATTCATCTTTCAAATTTCAAAGAATTTACAAATTTTAATTTGTTAAATGACTAAAGTCGACATAATTTAGGTACATGCTGATAGGTGACTCCTACAAGGCTAATGATCGAGCATTAATTTGAATTTGCCCGTGTTGTATAAGAGTGTGTGGGTGGTGGGGTGGGGGTGGTGCTGGAGCGGGTGCTGATGAGTGGCGCAATTTGGAAAATGTTGTCCCCCGGTCCATAATTTCTAACATCTGGCCTGTATCCAGCCACCAGTCACCACACACATTCACCTTCTATTGACATATTTATGGATGCAGCTAAGTAATTACATGCACCTAAACATAGCTCTTACCTTAACCTCAAGAACCAAAATAACATTGTGGTTATTTTAATTTTTAAATAAGAGTTTGAAAAAAAAAATATATAAAAAAACAAGAAAAAAAAACAAGATATATTTAAAAAAATAATAATAATTTCTTACACACAGGGTTATATATTTCACCTTTAATAATTTACAAAAAAAGACATATATCTGATAGACATAAATTGTGGTTTTGAAAGTCAAACATTGCAGTAAAAGAAGAAATACAGCGGCAAAGCCCTGACAGATAAAATAAATTTAGCACAAGTATATAATTTTCAGTTCTGGCTTTTCAAACAAATCATAAAATTACAACAGGATATTAAAAATTAAAGCAGTATTTAATGTATCATTATGTTCAGACAGTATGACACTACAGATCCACTTTTAGAGCTTGTGGCATACAGTACAGAGTTGATCCATATTTTATCCCAGGGTTAATTTTGCAAAGTTAAATGTGTATAGTGTTTAAGCTTTCATGACTGTGAAGACCCTCAGTGGACTACTTCAATAAATTCATAATCATATGCTGTGATTAAACACAAACACATAGAACGAAGACATAAGGACACACTAAAGTTTGGCACGAATTTAAAGGCAGAACAAGAAGTTTTCCAATGAGCACAGATAAATAATTGCATTCCTACAAAGTCACATACTAAAACTCCTATCTAAGCGCTGACTTGCACATGTGCAGAATACTTTTTTTTATTTATAGAGCACTTTATACAGTACATCTAGGCACACCTACATCATAAGATTGCATTCATATTTGTAGCAAAATGATACAACATGATCGTTCCTATAACCCTTTCAAAGCAAAAATCGGTTCCATTTGTACTTTACATACGTAGTACAGTAAGAAGTACAAAGCAAATGAGTTATTGAGTTCTGAGTTTGAAGCCCGTATGTTTGACATGGATGTTCCAAGCGTGCTTTACCACTTTTATCATCAATGACAATGAAGTCGAGTTTCTACAGTATATAAAATGTCAGTATTATTTTATGTATTTCATACATTAAGCATCATCATCAACTTCCATCGAGTGTCAAAAATAAATAAATAAATTCTCATAAAGCACACCTACTGTTACCAAAGAAACGGCTGATTTTTACACAGTGTTTAACAATAATAAGAACTTATTCTTCAAGAAAGACATTCAATAAACATAATGCAGAAGTATATGCTTTGTGTATGGAAATACAATATAAATCAATATATACTGTATATGGATCATTGCCTATTGCCCATCTACTGTCTCCCAAAAAAGTGATCTCTTAAATAATATTACTATTCCACAGTTTAAATAACCATACTTAAAGACACATCCTTCAAATAAATGATCTAATCATAACAGTCATCTTTCTATCATATGCAGAAAAGAATCGATTTTATTGTTTGATATTTAGCCTTTTTATGTAATAAGAAACAATTAATTAATGCCATTTCAAATCCCAGCAAAACAAACAGAACACAATTATGTACATCATATTTCGATGAATGCAATTATTGAACCTGAATTCTTTTTTTTTAATTCAAGTACAGCATCATTTTCTTGCTCAAAACTGTAAAGCTCTATACTGTAAAACTTTAAAATCTGAGAGATTAACAAAATATTTATGTATAGCCCCTAAGCCTTACCCCCCCCCCACCCCCACCCGCCTTGCTCAAATATTTCCTCTCTCTCACCACTGTACATTCCTTCTTCTCCCTACACAGTCCAACAGAAACTTCCTGCGACAGCTCTGTTGACTACCATCGGCCAATCAGGACAATCTATAAAGATTTTATGGTCTGTGCTCATCTTTGATCTGCAAAGCTTATTGGGCTGAAATCAATGCCGTGCCTTTGTTCGCTCGCAATCTTTGCCACCATCTTTGCTAGTCCCTGAGCACCAGTTTCACTTATTTAGAGCATGACTATTGACTAAAAAGCTTTTGAAGTGACTGTAACAGAAAGACATGTGCACTCCAACAGAACGCACCCTTAAAAAAGTTTAGAAAAGAAAATGTAGTTATACAGGTATCTGTATACCGGTGTATACAGATACCTGTATAACTACATTTTCTTTTTTAAACTTTTTTAATGCACCGACAATTGGATCTATATGGCCGAGAAGCAACTGGAAGGCTTTTGAGCGATGTAGAAGATCAAAGATAAATTAAAACATATATCAACATACAGAAACAAATGGTTAAAAGTAGCATCCTCACAAAGATTCCCTGACAAACACCTGCCGTTATTTAGAGACAGCTCTGACCTAGTGCTTTATCATGGGCCGAGTGGACTAGCAGCAGTTCTGATGAACATGATCAGAGTGGGGAAGAGGATGGACTCCCACAGGCAACATAAACGCCACATGCAGGTCAAAGACAAGGGTCCTCCCGTTATAAACTTCATGCAAAACTCAAACAACACAAAACAAAACATTATCACTAATTCTACAAAATCTTTATCACAGGAGGACACCTATAGGAAAGAGCTGCAGCTGAGATCAGCGAGTGGTTCCCACGTTAACACCGACTATGCACAGTGTGACCGTTTTCGAGACTGAAATCAATACATTTTTGATGTGACGATGCACAAACGAGCCATTCTTCTGCAGACAGGAATCAAAATGTTACATAATTACAACAGTTTTTATACAGATAGACATATAGAGCTATATATTTATATATTTTATTTTTCTCCTTAGTAGATACAGCTTGCTCTCTGCAAAATGTGATGAAGTGTTCATTTCACATAGTGAAACCTGGCTGGGAAGAGCATGCATTACTTTGTGTGCTAATGCCAGGAAGGGTCTTGTTGTCGCTGGTTCTCGCCAGTCACCTCCAGACGTTTAGAATGAGGGGGTGGAGTGCCTGTTCCCATAATGCCTCTGTGCTGACACTGAATGAAACACAGACTCTGGTTATGGATTGTGAGCACTGTTCTCCGAAAAAAAAACATTCCAGACCCAGGCACTGCCGGGCTGAACTTTTGCGATGTGCAGAAATTATACCTATTGGATGTTTTTCATAGTTACACTTACATGTAAAATTCCGTACTGTTGTAATCAGACTCGGCTAGAGAACAGCCCGAAAGGAGAGCTAAAACATAGCTAGAGCGCTAACCCCTTTTTGGATGTGAATTACGTGAGCGCACAATTATGTGGAAGATGAATTCCATCTTTGAGAAACATCTGCCATCAACTACTGTCAGTTGGGGGAAAAAATAAGCCTATGCTTAATATTAGCACTACAGTAAATGTGCTATTGTGCTTCTTTATTCCACTTTCTATTTGTTTTAGTACTAAGGAAGGTTTTATTATATCCACCAACAAAGGCGAGAATTATCCCTATCCTTAAAGTCTCACAGTTATACATAATAGAGTACAGTATATACAAAAAAATATCATCTTACAGTTATCTACGTATACCTTTCGAGCTGGTTCATACTGTATGTTGTACAGAATATGAACATATTCAATTACCAGCATGTAACTAGACCCAGAGCTACAGGTATTCAGTCATTCAAAAGTATGCTACCTCTCATCTACTTCTCTTTCATACTACCCAAAGTTGTTAACCAAAGGAACCTGTGCAAATAATGCCAGAACCCCTTACATGCTGAAGATGGACACCAGCGATGCGGTTACTCCTTCGGGACAAACCAACAATAAGATTGTAAGCATAACTCACTGCCTCTGGCTGTTACATACAGTAGGGGTGAAACAGAACGCTAGTACCATATGTAACTGTAATTATATAACTCAACAAATGTATAACCATGTACAAAAATTATATTTAGAGCTGGGTTATGCGCCTCGAAATGACTTTGCTGAAACCCCTGTACGTACTGTACTGTATATAGTATATAGATATAGTAATCTCTAAGTTACCAAGAGTTCAGAGAACCACAGTTACATACAGAACTAGCAAGCCCCTTACTTCAGTTAGGAAAGTAAAGGGATCATAAGAGAAGTTGCTGTTTGAAAACAAGGATAGGATCTGGGATAGCTCAGTTGTTAAGGCATTGGACTATGGTTCGGACGGTTGGAAAGTTCCAGGGTCAAATCCCACGACTATCAAGTTGTAACTGTTGGGCCCTTGAGCAAGGCCCTTAACTCTCAATTGCTTACAATGTAATCAAATACAGATGTGATGATGATGATGATAACTCACCTTTTTCCCTTCCATTCCTCATGTTAACCTCCTCATCTTCCAAACCATCATCAACTGTAAAGTTTGAACACAGTTTCAGGATAACCCCTACATATAACAGTAATAATAATAATAATACACAGCCTTGCCAAAAAAAAAAGGTGAATTTAAATAAGAAAATACTTAAGATCATTTGATTGGATAATTACTTCAGTGATTAATATGTTTCATCTGGTAACAATTCTTTTAACCCTAACCGATGCAGTGATTAGCTTCTTATTTCTTAAACAAACCATATCTGGAAATCTATCCCATGGCTGTAGAAAAGACATAAGGGTCAAATTACTGGCCTGCATCAAGCCAGCAGCAAATCAACTAGGGAGACTGCTGAAATTACTGAAATTGGGTTAAGAAATGTCAAAGGCATTATTAAAACCTTCAAGGATAGTGGTGACCCTTTGAGTTCACATAAGAAATGTGGTTGGACAAAAAAAAAAAAAATCTTGAATGACTGTGATCAGATATCCCTTAAATGCTTGGTGAAGTTGCGTAATAAGAATCAACAGGAAAAATCACAGCTGTGTTTAATAGGGAAAGTAAGACCATTTCCACATGCACAATGAGATAAGAACTTACAGAACTGAGACTAAGCAGATGACCATACAAAAACCACTTGTTAGTGAGAGTAATCAGAAAAAAAGGCACAAGTGAAGCACTCATTATGCATAGTAGCCACTGTACAAGCCTCAGGAGGCAGTTTTATGACCTGGGGTTCCTTAATCAGGTCAGGTCTAGGTGCAGTAATGTTACGTGGCAATAAAATGAATTCCAGGCTATCTCATCTATGGATTTTTTCCTCCCTGATGTCATGTTGCAGTATGACAAGGCCAAGATTCATCAGCCTCTAATTGTGAAAGAATGGTTCTAGGAGCATGAAGAACTGTTTTCAGATATGAATTGGCCACCACAGAGTCCTGACAGGCGGCACACTGGTTAGCACTGTGGCCTCACACCTCCAGGGTACGGGTTTGATCTCTGCCTTGGGTCTGTGTGCATGGCGAGATTCCTCAGGTGCGCCAGTTTCCTCCCTGTAACAGGCAAAGGGCAAATCTGCAGACAACCAGGCAGATTTATAGACTGGCAGAGCAGCGGACGGCCGTGGTTGCTAGGCAACCCTGCCATGTTGCCAATCAGAGGAGACGCGCTACACCTGTCCGGCAGGTTATTTAAACCCCCCAGAAACCAGCACACTATGTGTGAATATTAGATAGCACCAGGTATTAGAGCGGTGCTCTGGTATAGGGGAAAAGATAAAGAAAAGAAAAGAGAAAAGTGAAAATAAAAAGAGAGATCTAAAAAGACGGGAAAACAATCAGAAATAAGACGGCATGCGCAGACATAAGGGCACCTCATGTAACACATACTCCTTTCTGAACAGAAGAGCGTTAATAAGAGCGGTGTATAAGCGCCCTTACCTTGCGCTGTATGGTGCTCACGCAAGCCAATCATCCTCAGCCAAAATAAACACCCCATGATGCAACGCTCCTCTCGAAGTCCTGCACTGGGGCTCCCACACTTAACAACATACTTGGTGGCGCCATAAATAAGCGCCCCTTCGTTACACTCCCACAGTCCAAAGACATGCAGATTAGGCTAACTAATGTTACCAAATTGCCCGTAGTGTGTGAATAAGCATGAACCAAGTGGTACAGGAAGGACTACGGCTCGGAAGGTTCCAGGTTCAAATCCCACGACCACCAAGTTGTCCCTGTTGGACCCTTGAGCAAGGCCCTTAACCCTCAACTGTTTAAATGTATAATGAGATAAAAATGTAAGTCGCTCTGGATAAGAGTGTCTGCCAAATGCCTAAATGTAACTGTTTGTGTGTCCTGACATTAGCCCCATCTTTGAGTAAGTTGTTGAAACAATACCAAAGTGAATGCATGCCATAATAAAAGCTAAAGGTGGTCCAACAATATATTTGTATATGATATCTTTTTTTTGGCAAGGCAGTAAGTACAGTACCACAATAATGATTCACAATACACTAGCAGATTAATATGTGATATTAAGATGCATTCCAATCAACTGAATTCCAGTCACTGAACTACAATTTAGACTTGGACCAAAATTCTTCCAAGGTCTTTATAACATACATAACAATGCAATACCTGAGTGGAGCTCTTTAACCAACGATGACATGGTATTCGTGATTGAGTCCGCAGCTACCAAAAGATCATTACGGAGATTTCTAGGTACACCTGAAACACACAAGTGGTGACATTTTTGTTTTAATATTCTGTTCTGATAGCATTTACTCATAACAGTAACAACTGACCTCTGTTTTATGTACTGTACCAATATCATCTCACCCTGAGAGAAGGCATCCAGTACATCGTCACTGACACCGGCCAGGCAGTCCTGTGGTGTGTGAGTAGGCGTGGAGCCGGCGGAGGTGGAGCGGATGGGCATGGGCATGGTGCAGCTGGCACTGTGGCTGGGTGAGGAGTGTGGTGAGCCCCCTGTTTGAGCCTATAGCAGAGAAACTGGGTTAAGCTGCCAGCAAGGGAACAGGAAGCAGATCTCACTGTGGATGAGTAGCAATCTGACTCCTCACAGACACACTCCAGTCCTTTCAAAGAGCTAGCCGGCACACAGACGATATTATCAGCGCTAACGCACCTATGGACATATGATATACATTAAACCTCGAGCAGTGGTATATGTTCTCAGCACACCTTATTTGGCCTCACACTCACAGAGAGCCATGTGTGTGCCATTAGAAAAGCAGGCAAATGGAGAGGTAGATGAAGAAAAGGGGCACTGTGTCCCATGGACTGGTGCAGGGCCCAGGAGCCGTGGCACACAGCCAGGCAGCAGATGGCCAGCCAGACTGCAGTCACATTAGAAGCGAGGTGGTTAGCTCACATGAAAGGCAAGCACGTCGCTGATATTTGGCAGGGATATGCATGGGTCAGCCTGCCCTCTGCCAAGCAAGGAAATAAACCTACGAGACCTAGATTGCGCTTCACGTTGTCTAATAGCTACAATTCACCGGCAGAAATCCTCTGTTTTATTTATGACTGCCTCGAAAAGCATTCTTGAGCATTAGATGATATTCAGTGCAACTTTAATAAGGGGACTTCAGTTGTGTGAAATGAACATGCTTGGATTAGGACATGCAGGACTGTTGCATACTGTACTAATTATTAAGAGTTGCCAGATTTATGTGCTTGATTACAATGCCTGGGTTATTCTTCTCTACATGTTGATGTTAAAACGCTAGCTCTTTATGTACGATGCGGTGGCAGGACCACAAACGCTTAATTCAATTGATAATCATAATACCAACGACTGAAGTCAAGAACACTTACGCCTTTCTGTTCTTCATCCTGTCAGCCAGTAGAAAAAAGGGGCAGTGAGGGAATACCGATTCATGAATGGGGTAGAGAGAGAGAGAAAGAAAGAGGGAGAGAGAGAGAATGAAAGAACAGCCAGAGGACCATGAGGTATTAAAAACATATTTACAGACGGTTCACTATCAAAGAACAGCACTACTAAAACTACTAATTTATACCTTCAGCAGTCTCATGAGACCTTCCAGCTGGACCATCAACTCTCGCCTACTCTCCTGTAGAGCGGACATGCGCTTTTCCAGCTCATCTTTTCTGTGCCTGAACAAAAACACGCACGATGCATGAAGAAATACGCGACTAGTGCAACATGGATTGAATTTATTACTCTTAGTATATATATTATCTATATTACATTTGTTATTCTTAGTATATGATTCATCTCTTCCCCTTTTACTGGGACATAATGCAAAATTAGCAAATGGAACAAATATTTCCTAAAGGAATTACATCAAGTCTGTAGACAATGTATACACCAGGAACATGAGTGAAAACCACGCTTTCAACTCCTAGACACCCTCTGGTGTCCAAACATGGTACTTTACTTCAGAAATGTGGCCATACAGTACAGTAGGTCTTAAAACGCATTCTGTCTCAGCAAACCTCTGGAGCATATGGATGCATCACAAATTGTAAAGTTTCCAGTTATCTCATTTAAGTCGTGAAATTTAGATTGTTTTCAGTTGAATATGAATGTGTACATTTTGGACATCACCCAGTGACCAATTCATTAGGTACACCTTGCTATGATTTGGTTGGACCCCTTTTTACGTTCAGAACGGCTTTAATTCTTCAATCCACAGATTCAACAAGGTGCTGGAAACATTCCTTTGAGATTTTGGTCCATATGAGAGCATCACATACTGTAGTTGCTGCAGATTTGTCCATGCATATCCATGATGCAAATCTCCCGTTGGACCACATCCCAAAGGTGCTCTATCGGATTGAGATCTGGTTACTGTGGCGCCCATTTGAGGCCAGTGAACTCATCGATATGTTCATGTAACCAGTTCGATATGATTTAACTTTGTGATGTGGATATCCTGTTGTCATAAAGGCATGGGCATGGTCAGCAACAATACTCAGGTAGGCTTTGGCATTTAGACGATGCTCAATTAGTACCAAGTGGGTACAAGGCAGGATGGATCCATGTTTCATGCTGTTTACCACGAATTCTGCCCCTCCCACCCAACATGTTGCAGCAGAGATTGAAACTCATTAGACCAGGCAACATTTTTTTCAGTTTTCTATTATTGGATTTTAGTGAGCCCATGTAAATTGTAGCCTCAGTTTCCTCTTCGTTGCTGACAAGTGTGGCACCCGTTACGGTTTCCTGCTACTGTAGCCCATCTGCTTCTAGGTTCGACATGTTGTGCATTCGGAGATGCTCTTTGGCATACCTCGGTCCTGTAATGAGGTTATTTGAGTTAATGTTGCCTTTTATTAGCTCAAACCAGTCTATGATTCTCCTTTACCTCTGGCATCAACAAGGTATTTTCGCCCAGAGAATCGTTGCTTACTGGATATTTTCTTTTTTTCATACCATAAAATTTTTTTTGTGTGTGAGGATTTTTTTTTTTAATACTCAGGCGGTGGCACGGTGGTGTAGTGGTTAACACTGTCCAAGGTCCGGGTTTGATTCCCCCTCTGTGTGCATGGAGTTTGCATGTTCTCCATGAGCTTGGTGGGTTTCCTCTGGGTTCTCCTGTTTCCTCCCACAGTGCAAGAACCTGAAGATTAGGCTAATTCCCAAATTGTCTGGAGTGTGTATATAAGTGTGTGTGCCCTGCGATGGATTGGCACCCTATCCAGTGTGTACCCCGCCTCGTGCCCTAAGTCTCCTGGGATATGCTCCGTGTTTTTACCTGAGCAGTCGTAATTCTGCTAGGAGGGTGGGGTTCTGTTGAGCTTTTTCTGGTGTGGGCTGAGAAGCTTGCTCATGTTCCAGACGCAGCCGCTGGATTTCCTGAAGGATCTCCCTATTTCCCAGTCACAACACCACAAATATAGAACATATTACCGATAATATAGACCACAGACTAGTGTCAAATCCAACAAACTACAAGGTGTCCAAAACAATTAGGAATCAATGGAGTCAAAAACACTATACTCTGTCTAATGATTCTATATACTGTGATTTACTCAGACATACAGTAATACATTATATAACTAGCATTAAGTAAAGCTTATTGATGATACAATTTCAAACCAATATAACCAGAAAATCACCTATTTTTGTTCTCTAGCTCAGCAATGAGTTGCCTCTGTTGCTTGTTGGCATCAAAGTTGAAGCTCAGGTCGCTGGGAGGGCATTGCTACGAAACAATGATTAAGGGTAAAAACTTGGGAGACATAAAACCAGGCCATTAAATCAACACACTGTAAGGGAGGTAATAATATAATATGGGCAAAAATGGCAGAGCAGGCACATGAGTTCAAACATCAGTGGAATAAATGTGTCTAATGTGTTATTTATTCTCAATTTCAGCACTGTTGGGAGCGCGATGAAATGGCCCGTTATTGCAGGAGGTACATATTGCAGAGGTGAAAAGATATTACATCTGAGTTGTGTGTGTGTGTGCATGTGTGTGTGTGTGTATGTTTGTGTGTATTAATGCATACTCACGGTAGAATTGCTGGCTTCAGCTGCCAGACGGGCAGCATAGCGAGCAATAAGACGATGCTCCTCATCCAGCCTGCTGGGACTCTCCAGAGTGGTGCTGTCCAGAGAGAAGGAGATGCCAAATATGCACTTAGTGAACTACAGCTTCTTTCGGACTCTCAGAAAGAAGGATACTAAACTGTATCAGTTCTTGGCATCAGGGAGGTACCTTTATCAATTGTACCTTTCACATGTATCTTTAACCTAGAAAAATCAATACACTTTACAGCACTGTGCAAAAGTCTTGAGCAACCCGCATTTCTTCATATTTCGCTTCCAATGAGAGAGACTTTTTATGTTTTAATGTAGGCTTGAGAAATAGTTCCCCAGACTTCCTTGAAGGCCTTATTCGACTCTTACTGTATTTTTGGCATGTTTTTGGCTCGCATTTTCAGTCCAGCTGTAACGTTCTGTGGTGATGTTGGACTGTGGGTGCAAAATAGGCATATGCGCAGAGGGGGTTCAAGGTGTCACAAATAATAGTCTTTAATAATCCAAAGTGTGTATAAACAAATAAACAAACAAACAACGGCAGTTGGCATAAAAACCTGGAGCGTAACAAAAGCTTAACTTAAAACACATAAACACATAGACAAGGGGAGCACGCTAATGTACAATACGAACAGGGGAGACATACAGGACACGACAAGACATACTAACAGGCTACCGGACTAAACACTAAGG
>JAQMYL010000005.1:17953997-17964446 GCA_030014365.1 Clarias pachynema | reverse complement strand
TAGCTAATAAGCACCCCAGGTCAGGTGCGCAACCCGCGTCACCTGACCGAGGTGCTTCCTGGGAAACCGAGCCTCACCAAACAAAACAAGACTACAAAATAACTCTGCCCTCTAGTGGGCAAACCCTCACACCAGCTCCCTTACCGGACCAGTTTCAGAGGAATGTTTTTGCTTGTTAACCCACACAATGACCTACAGTATAAATTATTAAAGCAAAAAAAAAGGCATTTACCAGAGAGAAACAGGTACAGATAATGACAGATGTTCAGGTCGGTGATTAGTATACAAGTGATGTTGAATGCTGTGTAGTTGGAATAGACGAGAGGGGAAATGAGGTTGCTGCTTTTTTTTTTTTTTTTACATTTAATCTACATCACTTAATTTAATTTAATATGAAGAAATGAGGGTTGACTCAAGACTTATAGACACAAGTACTGCATCTTTAAAAAGATTTAAGGTGTGTAACTGGACCATATTTCTCTTTTAATTTAACTTTAAAGGTGCACTTAATGGACATTTCTAGGTATAAGATATATATAATAAAGGTGCAAAAGGTGCAGACTTGAGGATACCACTGCCAGAACCAGGAACGGTAGAGTTTAATGTCTTTTTATTTAAGAGTGTAGCAACATTAGAGTACAGAAAAAGCACATGTACATAAACGCTCAGCATGGACAATCACACACATAACAACACTTATAACCATGTCACATAGCTGACTCAATTTAAGGAAAACGTCTTAGAGCCCTTAACTATGCAAAGGATGTTTGAGACACCCTTGTGTAGGCTTAATAATTCAAATACTCACACACAGAATATGGAACAAGGTGTGTTTTTCTCCTTTCTTTTACTCTAAACTCCTATATTAAGCCTGGGATATTTTTCAAACAGGACCTGATCCACAGCACGAGTCACATCGTTCACTACAGAATTATTCCCGAGATCTCTAGGAATAATTAGATCATTATTATTATTACTACATTTCTATATTCTACGTTCTATATATTTATATTGTTCATAATATGTCTTCCTCTGTGCAGATCATGTCGGATCATATTGCATCATTTCAATAAGGCATGTTGGATTGTATTGCATCATTTCAATTGTGATGAGTGCATGTGCACGTGTGTGTGTGTGTGTCCATGCTGTAACATTTGGCATATAGTATGATAGGAGCAGATGATGGAGCATATGCTTCCCATCCTCATTAAATGACCTCTAATGAGTGAGCAGTGAATGTGTATGTGTATATCAACGTTACACGCCAGGAACCTTTGTACTTAACCATCCTGATGAAAACCATAAACATGTACAAGACGAGCTATTCCATCTACTATATAAGCAAGTGAAGAGCTTAAAATTTTTATTTTTTTTTTTAACTGAGCTGCTGTGTCAATCAACATGATCCGGCCAGTGTGATCTGTCTGATCTTCCTACTTTCACATACTTCATGGGCGGTTCATTAAAATGCTACCATGTGCCAAGAGGCTCTCAGAGACACATGGTATTTATGTTTCCTCTTCCGAGTGCAAGCTGGAAAAAGATGTGCTGGAATTCTGTTAATGCTACAGAGCTACACTGCAGGAATAAAGACACGACCTATGAAGAATATCCTCCACTGATTAAAGTACAATTATAAATTTGCAAACCCCTACCCCCTAAGCCCCTTTTCACCCAAATACAGAATGTCGTAAATCATACTTTTTGTACAATTCATGTCAAATCATCTCATCAATAATAACCCAATATTTCAGGGCCACACATGCTGCAGTGCCATAACACTGTAGTCTATAATTTTATATCCAGCAGCTGGTCAATACTCACTTAATACTGTATTAAAAACTCATCTGGTACAAACGGGTACGGTTATTTCCTCGCTGACAGCACGGCTAGGCATGACCCAGCTGACAATAAATTGTGCGCCCTTGAGAGCCTTTGGAGTGTTTAGGGAGGATGCAATTGACTGAACATGCGGCGTCAGCACTAAGCCCCGCTTTCCCATCCATGCGTCTGGCTTCGACACGTCCCGAATTGAGCCAAACTATTACACGCATTTTTACTGACATGGAGAAAGAGAGAAATAAATGTATTCCTTTTACCAGCAGGGATCCTTTTTTTTCTTTTTTTAGCTTTTTTTTCTGAACACTCTAGACTTTGTGCAGGGTGTTGATTTATGCTGTTTAAATCCATAAAAGACAAGGAACAAGCTATTACTGAAAAACAGTGAAATTACACCCATAATAACGGACAGGGTTATTGTTTACACTAGCGGTTAGACCAATGGCATGGAAAGCAAGCCAGCAAAGTATTTTAGTGGATTGAGCTGTAAAAGTACGAGGGCTTACAGAAAGTAATGCAAAAGTGGGCATGACTTCTTTATAACTAACATAGGTCATTCAATAATATATAACCCAACGCTTCTTCTTGTTCTTTCATTCTTTAATTCTTTACAAAAGATGAGTGCATTCAGAAAAGGCTACAGAATGTTTATGGAGATGACACAACTACCAAGAGCAATGTATACAGATGAATGAAGAAGTTTAAAGAAGGTCAGTGCAGCACGCAGACTAACCGCGCAGTGCGAGACCATCAACTGTGACACAGGGGATTTTCAAAAAAGGATTTGATTGTTGGGTTGAACGATTGCGCAAATGCATGGCTTGTGATGGAGACTATATTGAGTAGTACCTTGGTATAGAGGAAGAGTTACTCTATGTCTACATGAAATTTGACGTTCCATGTCAGATTTTTAAAAAAGTTTCAACACAGCCCTCCTATACTATAGAAAAGCCAGTGAACGTAGGAAAAAACTGGTTATCCTTCAGTGAACCCAGTCTTCTGAACATGAATCAGCATGGCTTCTGTAGCAGATCCTCTGCTGTGATGAAGCCTATCACAGAAATTCCAATCGCAAGAAACTGAATGAGAAAGGGAAGAATTTTTATAAAAGCAAACAAAGAAGAAAAGTATGAAATAAAGAAAATTTTAAAGATGAAAGCAGATGATGTAGCCCTTAAAACTCAGAGCATTTTATCCATGCTGTTTTTTCCTTCTTTCCGTCTAGGAACCTCTGTAGTCCAACTAGGGACCGTCTTTGGACTAGGGGAGGAAACCGGAGAACCCGGAAAAAACCCACCAAACAAACAAGGCCACAGTGGTAACCACTAAGCCACCATACCACCTTTAAATAAACATAATGGGCTCAGGATTGTGCAGTATAGAGTGAGTAATCCTTAAAGGCAATATGATATGAACTATACAAACATGATTGAGGAAAAAAAATGTGTCACATATGCCAAGAAATAGCACAGATACAGTACACATGATTATGTGTTCATGATTGTTTTCTTTTGTTTCTATGACCAAAAAACTACAGAAATGCTAATTTTGTGAGTTCTATATTTTTATGACGTCATTCCAATATTCCAGTTGTGATAAAATTTACGTTTTAAAACGTACTTTCGTTCTACATGACATACCCGAAAAACGAAATGAACTGTTTGACCTCCACATAAGAACATATACTGTATGTATGTCCCCATATATCATTGACCTACTGTATGGTTTGTATGGTTTGGCACACATTTTTGCCACGTGTGTTTTATGGATTAAAGAAGCTTGGACAGTATACTTTATGCCCCCTTCTTTCACTTGGAAAAGTTTCTATCTCATCTGTTGAGAGTCTGGTGGTGAAGTGCCACCATGAAGCGAAACACATTAAAACAATGACTCTTAATTAGTGGAAATAACTAATTAACTGAAAAAACATTAAACAGGAACTTTTGTCACTATTTGTTCATGTTACTTGCTTATCCTGACCTACAGTATGCAAGCAAAGAATTTCAGTTCAATACCCCTTGACTATTTTCAAGTTAGCTATTTCTTTAAAGGTCCTTCAAAAACAAAATATACATCAGAGTTTTGACACGTTTGTATTGTAAATCTGTCATTATAATCAAGCATTATATTTTTGGCAGGCTCCACTTAGAAACATTTCAACCATAATTTGGTGGAAAATAATTATACATTCCTCTACCACTGGCCCAAACCACTGCCAGCAGCTGACCGCGTACTTGCCCATCGTGACTCAGAAAGCTGAGTCAAAGGGCATCAGAGTGGCAGATTGGTGTCCTAAGCAGAGCTGGCAATGCGCGGTGGAACGAGGGGTCCAACCCCTGCGCGCTAACTCGCTCATTAAAATGCTCAGCGTTTCATTCCACCTGAGGTTAACAAGTCGATTCGGCTCTCCCTAACCAGACTTTAATCTTTGCAGTGAAGATCTCATGTCGGATGTAATGTTTACCCCGTGCCACCCCTCCTCCAAAACCTTCTCCCATTGCCTCAGTCCACGCCAAGCTATTTATAGCACTGCTTGAATATGAGCAGGTTCTTGCTTCTTCAGGCGCGGTGCATCACATCTGGTCCATTCAGGTTTTGTCACTTCAGATTATATGGCATTAAATATTTCACTACGACATAACTATATAGAAACACATGCCTTGTGTCGAAGTCCTTCAGCAAATGTAAAGTAGGGGAAGCCATGCTGGAGTGTGGCATCATAGATAAGGAAGGGATAATCCTTAAATCCAGTGATGGAGGTTTCTGAAATTATGCCCCGGAAAAGTGTCTGTAATGCAATACTGTAGAACGTCTTCCACCTCTCGGTTATCGGTTATTAAAATCGTATACGCTATTTTATCTCTTATTAACATTTCTGCCAGTGATATCCAGCCAACATTGAGAGTGTGCCATGGAATGAAGGACAGGAAAGCGCTGAATCACACAACTCGACTAACCCTGTTTCTGAGATAAGGTTCTCATCCCGAGTGCTTTAATCTCCTTTATCACATGGAAAGATCCCAGCCTTCGAAATGCACCGAGATACCGGAAGGTGAGTCAATTTCTCCCTTCAACGCTTCGGCTCATCTAGCTCAGGTGGGTAAACATATAAGTTTAGTAGTAAATCAAACTGTGAGGATCCAACACATTTATCACCCACTTGCTCTACAGACTTTTTAAGCAAAGCTACTTTGATTAACAGACTTACAACAGAGTGGCGTAAACACAACAGCATGCAGACGGAAACCCATGTCAAGTGCTTACCTTGTGGTGGGCGTGGGGGCCCCGGAGGACACAAGAACGGTATCGTTCATGTTGTTGGACACTGGCTTCAGCTGACTGCAAAATTATAAAGTTTTAGTCAAGCATGGCCACAAATCTAGGGCTGCCAACCTGTCTCCTATCAGTAGCCTTCCTGGGTGTTTATGGGTGTGTTTTGTGCGTGTGTGTGTGTGAGTGTATGAGTGTGTGTGTGTGTGTGTGTGTGTGTGTGGTTTCGGGAATGGGGGGTGGCACTCAAGCAGAAAACACCAACAGTGAGCTTTCAGAGGATGAGCAATCGAAAGTGCTCTATCCTGTGCTGTTGGAACAAGCCACATGTAAAAGCATCCTCATTGTGATTGCCTTCAAGACAGTGACGTTGTAATTTAATGCTATTTGCCCAAAACTAATTAACAGTTAACAAGGAGAGAAAAGAGTCTGTAGCTATTCTAATTAGAGCTGGAGTTTGAGAAAAATAAAAAATAAAAAAGAGAAGAGAGGAGAGAGGCGGAGGTGACATTGCAGAAAGCAGGGGATAAACTGTATTATGGATTGAACCCAAATGCTTCTCAGACTGCACACACACATACACACACACACACACACACATGACACACGAGGAAGCAAGTACATCCTTCCAGCAATATTGCTCCTTCTCTCTCTAAGTCTTCTCTATTCCTAATAGGTGAATTCTAGAGATGTCATATTAACTGCATATCATATATATATATATATATATATACAAAAATCATAGAATAGAAAAAAACTTTTATTGTCACATATACACATGCTTTCCTTTGCATATTCCAGCTTGTTAGAAAGGGTCAGCCTGGAGCACCTAATGTAGTGTGTGGTCATCCTTCTGGAGCATAAAAGGATGCTGAACAGATCAAAAGTGCCAGCTTGGCAGTGTCAATCAATTCACGACTTTCTTAGCGGTGTCTCAGAGCCTTGACCCCCGGACACACCCCTGCCCCAGAGCCGCCACAGCCGGGAGACATCACTTTCACCAATGTCACCTTGACTAAGAAAGTCCAAACTTCTCTTTGACACTTTTCTCAGTTCAAGCTGTGCTTTTCGCTTCAGGCTTGCTTTCCCCCATATGTGCTCCTTCTCTCTCTCTCTCTCTCTCTCTCTCTCTATCTCTCATCTCTATCTCTCACCAACCCACGTGTGTGTTCACTCAGTTTTTGGAGAAGAGAGAAAGAGCACCATGTGCCATGACTTGATTTAGGTGGCTGGTGCAGAACACTATATGTAACTGCCTTCAGCCACACGTTCAACTCCACTATTATTGCACTGTTCAACACAACACTCAAGGGCAAAATGACAAAGAGGTTTGCATAAAATAACTCACCTTGCGTAGTGTACGGAGCACCTGTTCGTTCAAACACATCCAAGAGCCAGCTGCCACTTCTGTCCTGCCCTCCGCTCAACTGAACTAGCATCTGAATGCACAACATTGCTGCTGTCTCCAAGGAAACCTGGCAGTCACGTGACCCAATGACGATCCAGATGCGTGTTCTCTCTCTCTCTCTCTCTCTCTCTCTCTCTCTCTTTCAAACCCACTCTCTATGCATCTAACTGTCTTTCCCATTTTGTCTGCCCGAATCTGAATCGTGGATTATGAATACAAATGCACATGTGTGCAAACACACACACACTCACACACACACACACACCAGTCAATCATATCCCCGCAGCGCTGCATAAATCATGCAGATACAGGTCAAGAGCTTTATTTAATGTTCACAGAACGGGGGGGAAATGGCACGGTTATTGAAGCCAGCAGGCTTGATTATTTCCAAAACTGTTTATCTCCTTGAGAAGCACGGCTGTTTTTACAGTTTACATAGAATGGTGTGAAAACAAGCAGTAAGCAGCAGGTGGAACACCTTGTTGATTAGATCAGTCAAACAGGCACGGTCAGGCTGCCTCGTACTGATAGGAAGGATGCTGAAATAACCATTCTCGGGTTTAGAAAAGCACATAAGACATGACATTTGGGATTATGGGCTACGACAGCAGAAGACCACATTGGGATCCAGTTCTGTCAGTCAAGATCAGGAATCTTTTTTATTCGTACTAACCAGTGAATTTCACTCATATACCACTTCCAACTCTCCACTATTTTGTGGTAAACGCTAAACCATTGCTTTCTCTGAGACACATGACGCCAGCCACTGCAACTTTTTGATCTGCTGCTCATTCTGCTCCGGAGGACAAGGATCCAATCTCACCATGGCCTGATGACGAAGTGAACACTCTTCCACTGCCTACCTTCAACTAGGCATCCTGTCTACAATACAAAGTCTTTTCCCCAAAGTGTAGTGGGAAGCCAAGCTGGATGAAGAATCTCCCAGAGCGCTTCATTAAAGTGAATGTTTTTACTGTCCAACAGGGCCATATGGTGGAGTTATGTGGTCAATGAAACTGCTCCATGGAGCAAAAAGGCTAAACCCTCCGTGTACAATCAATGCAGCTGCAATCTGTTGTCATGGATGGACGATTAAGTATCAAGCCAGCACAAGCCAGATTAGTTCTGTTCATATTTTTAAATGGTCCACATTTTCTTATGCTGGTCAAATATAACCGAGTCACTCACATGTATAGTATTTGATTTCAAGACTGTAAGATGTCTGCCCTTGGAAGAGGGCAAGCCAGAATGATTCTAAGCTTCTTTTTTTTTTTATATGAGGTCACGGGCACAATATCAAAAGGTGTTTCTCTTCGTTCATGGGTAATTATCTTGAAGTGAGTGCTGCCTGATAGAACTGGGGAAATATGAAGTGGAAACATCCTCATTAAAAATAAAGATTGACGCAAGCAGTGTGTTCAGCATTTCACCTCTGAGCAAACTCAGCGTCGTCATAACTGCACTTCATATCAGCACTAGATTACCTGACAAAATACGGTATGCAGATGTTTACCCAACACAAATTTTGGTGCACTGGCTTAAAGGTGACAGTATTTTCAAGGCAATTAGGCAAGATAAATCGCTTAAATACTATAAAATGACAAGAATTTTAAGGGTAATTTCTTTACCAGGAACACCCACGCACTCACCCGCTATCTATAGTGCCTTATCCTGTATACAGGGTTAAGGAGGGTCTAGAGCCTCTCCCAGGAGACTTAGGGCAAGAGGTGGGTTCACACTATGGGCAACTTGAGAACGCCAATTAGCGTAATCGGCATGTCTTTGAACTATTGGAGAAAACCGGTGTACCTGGAGAAAACCCACCAAGCATGGGGAGAACATGCAAACTCCATGCACACAGACCCAAGGCGGAAATCAAACCCAGACCCTGGAGGTGCGAGCCAACAGTGCTAACCACTGTACCGCCTTTACCAGGAACAATCTACTTTATATAGTAGAAACATCGTGTTGCTATTTATACACATGCATTCATCTTCAGTAAGTGCTTTGTCCAGGACAGGGTTGTGGTTATTATCCCAAGAATAACAAGCATAAGCCAGGAATACACCTGAGATGAGATGAAAATCCATGAAAGGGCACCATGAGTACACAAATTCATACCTTTGGGTTGTGTAAAGTATCCATCTGACCTATTGGAAGTGCAAGGTACTTAAGAACCCAGAATAAACACTAACACACAGCAACCTGGACTGTCAAACTGCATATCTAAACCTAGGAATATTATCCACTGTGCCACCATGCCACATGCTCGTAGATTTAACATGCACTGACTTGTCCAGTAGTAACATCACTGAAAAAAATCTGTGTATGTTCTATTAAATTAAACAGTACTAATATTCCATTTCAAGTTGCAAATAGATGTAAATAAGGCTGTCTTGAGAAAATCTGAAAGAAAAATCGATGTCTTGATACACAATCAAACATCAAAACACAGCTAAACAAACCAGACGTGCATAATTCACTTATGCCACTCCAAATAACAAGAACCTACACTAATCAGTTGAGACATGCACTTCGCCCACACCCTTTCTTGGATCAGATTTGCTGGCCGGATTCTGCCTGATGGCTGATTCAGAAGGCACTCATGACTGTGCGATTATGAAGATCATGTTGTCCTGAGGTCAATGATGACACTGTGTGAAGACACAACAGGAAGTGAGACGTGTTTACACTGACGTAGGAGTTCCCCGAGGAGCTGCAGATGGTCATTATGGAGTGGGTGTGCAAGGGCATAATGAACATCATCTCACCGAGTCAACTTGTTTTTGCCTTGGGTGCATGGTTACAGACACTGATATTTGTATTAAAGTAATGGACAGAAAATAGGATTTCTAAGAACAGGATTTATGCCTAATTGATTGAATGAATAAAAATCAAGACCGGATGCTTAATAAAAAATCAAGATACTGTACAAGACACCCAAAAAAACAGCAAATCCATCTTAAGCTACAAGATGTAGTGAATACAATACAGATTTTAGGATCAGATCACATTTTCATGAAACTTTCTAGGATCTGGTTGCAACAGTGAGTATTTTCTCACATCCTATCTTTCACTAAGCCTGACATCACAACTTAAATCTGATGCAAAAGAATAATGATGTTTAATCATTATTCATGGTGTTCATCTACTGACAAGAGGAGCTCTGCAGCAAAAGAAAGCAGTATATCCTTAAACACCAATCCGGCTTGAAATATCCCACAATTTAATCAGAAATTAGACAAAAGAACTGTATACACATAATACATACAGTACTCCAGTTTAGTCTACTACAGTGCACACTTTACATTATTACACAGCACAGCCAGAAAACAAATGAATATGATTCAAACATTTTATAATACAAGCTTGGTAGTGCATTTCAATATACAAAATAATAGACTGGAGTCAATCATAAATATACTCCAAACTGTACACATTGTGGAGCTGCGAGAATGCTGTCCACTGCACCACGTCGGACTTCTATAGAAATATTACAGGTAATTATTTGCTAGCGTGGATGGAGTATTCAATGCCATTAAATATCAAGTGTTCTTCATGTATAGAATATGTGCCTGCACAGGGATTCACAGGGATCCAGTATAACAATATAGAAACATAATATGGGTATTTGTTATGCCCTATGATGACATGAAGTCAGGGAGAATAGCCACACCTGGCAATATTTTGATGCTGAAAGCAGCAGTACCGTGTCGTGAGCGTGCATGAGGACTAAAGGTCTCGGAAGCATGCATTTTTCATTTTCATGCAGGTGGAGGAAAAAGTGGCCAGTTCATGCGCAGGAGCAAAGAGAGATACCAGGCTGCTAATAACAAAGTAGAAATTTAAAAGATAGTATTTATCCCTCCCTTTTACATCAGAAGTGCTCCTATATCTATCTATCTATCTATATATATATATATATATATATA
>JAQMYL010000005.1:17919081-17937554 GCA_030014365.1 Clarias pachynema | reverse complement strand
GGTATTCAGCTTCTGGAGTCATGTCCTGGGTCATCTCCAGACCAAAACCCAATAGAAATCTAATGGACAATGGTGAAGAAGCCAGGAGCAAGTTAAGAAACCACCTACTGTACATGATGTTCAGGAAGCAAATCCAGCAAGCATGGAGTGAGCAAGTGACACCAGAGTACCGCACACATCTTATTGACTCTATGCCCAGCCGGATCCAGCTGGTTTTGAAGAATAAAGGCCCTCATACTAAATATTGATTGTCTAACAGCAATTTCAATTCATAAAATAAGAACTTATTCTTATCTTGATTGCCATTATTTAACAAAGTTGAGAATGTCATTAAAACATTGAATGTTACATTTGTCTCAATACTTTTGGCCCACACTGTACGGCAGTTTTTGTCAAAGTTGATTCTTCACTGTGTGGTGACAGAAAAAAAGACATGACGCTAATTTTGCTCACTTGATGTATTTATTCTTATTATTTATAGATAAAACACACTTTTACTTACAAGTGATGATTACAGTTATGTATATTACATTCACGTTTATTTTACATAAAACTGTAGAATATTTAAACCAAAAACAAACTCATTAAAAGGAGGCACACACCATTGTGTTTTTTTGATTGCCACAATTATGATAAAAGATTGCATTTGACGTCACAGGTTGCATGAACGATATGTCCCTAAAAAAGATGATTCCATTTATGTCTAATAAGTCATTTTATGACAATTATAGACATTTTTAATGTTGATGTACAGTACAAATAAAAAGGTGTTTCTAAAACAGAGAGGTGTTTTGTTTTAGCTAAAATCAATACATTATTTTTATTAGTACTGATCGAGATTTTTTTTTAAAAAAGAAAGAAATTCATGGAGTTTCTTAAAGTATACCAAAGTATCACGATCTACTGATATAGGCATCTAAAATTTCCCTTAGATAAAAGTGTGTAAAAATTCAAATCACTATTTCCCAACACCGAAAATAAAAGATAAATCAAAGAAAAGGATTAGCACAGTTATTTTATGTCTCTATTGTGTGTGTGTGTGTGTGTGTGTGTGTGTGTGTGTGTGTGTAAATACACACATTGTATTCCATGCTGCATAAATCAGTACAACCAGATCATGTACATTTACCAACTCACACCATCAAAGTCACTTTCACACCCAAAGACACTCCATACAACTAGTAATAGGCATTCACCACAAGCAAACACGACACAGTGGAGCTCACACATATGCACAAGTATAAGAAGAATAAGAAAGGGCAACATCCTTCAGTTATGATTGTGACTTCTAAGAAAAATTGTGAAAAGTTGACAGCTAATGCCATCCAAAGTTATTCTCATCTAGAGAAAAACTCACTTAGGGAAGTACATAAATGCATTCCAGGTAAGACTAATTTAAATAAAATAGATTCATGGGAATTCTGGTACAAAGAAAATTTGTAGAAAGTGTTATGTACACCCTGGATAGAGTCAAAGTTACAAAATGGGACAGCAAATATAAAGAATACATCGTAAATACCCTGTGTATTTAAATGTTATCTAAAAGTGATTGTAAATCTTCATTTCTTTATATTAAAATATATTAATTAAAATATATTACTTTTCAAAACTACGCAAACATTACAAATAAAATTTGCTTATTATATGATTATCTTATCACCACAAATGGACTTTGGTATATTACCAACAAAAATCTTTTCCATATGTCTAAAGTACAAGGCAGAAGGTTCACAAAGGTGACTGATAACAAGGTGGGTAACATGCACAACTTTATGTACATGTTTAGTTTATTATACACTACAAACATTTCAGAAGGTACCTGTTTGTCGGAATAAGGATCAGTCCATATTATACACGGCAAAGAATGACATGTTTGCATGTGATAGTGTTTTGAATATAGTCACATTTAATTGTTATTATTAAAATAAATACAACTTTAAAAAGTTTGGTTTTATTAGCAGATGGATTTGGACATTTATTTCCAGAAAGAAGCAAAACTTTCTGGCAACCAAATAATAAAATCAAAGCTAGGAGTCAAATTGCAAGTAGTGAAAATAAGCTTGAAATAGGGATAATGATCTTATATTTGTTTCATCATGATGTTCTATTAGGAAATGCTAACACTAAAAGAGCTTTGACTATACTCAAGATACTGTCATTTGGTAAGATGTCATTTTTTGAGTGTGAGTTGTATTGGTACTGAGCTCCTTAAGGGAGATTGGAGGAAAAAATATGAAAGGAGGCATAACAGGTGAAATAAAATACATAGAAGAAAAAAATTAATTAATTAAGTTTTTGGCAAGATGGTAAGAGTATATTCAGATCAATGTGAAAAGAGTCATTGCTAGACAAGTACAAAATAATTTAAACAAAAAAATACTGCAAAACGTGACCCCCACCCCAACCAACACACCATGAATCATGCTCGCTCTACATCCATAAAAAAATTGAGAGAATGCAGTAGGAACTTGTACAACTTGGCAGGAATGCAGTAGAAAACAGTAAGGATGTAGTGTTGTCTACATTAAATGCATTGAAGATTGTGGAGCTGCCGTGTGCGTTTTTTGGACATATTCAAAAAAGCCTGTTGAGGACATAGTCCAAGTAAGCTGCTGGAAGAACTCAATAATGATGGCACTGAATAGTTAAAGGCATAACGAACACCTCTTAGGGAGTTCTGCTACGTCAACAGAGTTCTCACAACGACCTCTTCAGGCTTGTGCTATGACCATGGTAGGCCCTTGCTATGCTGTGGAAAACTGCATTAAGTTCATATTAAGTTCTCCTCGGTGCTTACCACGTTTATAGCACACATGCAGCAGGTTATCAGCGCCTCTATGTCACGTTCAAAGAATTCAGTACTGCAATTTCATTGAGGCTGGTAAGTGTATAATCACGGGCGTGATAGGAAATTAGTGACAACATGAGAGATGTATTGAGAACCTGACAGGAACTTGGCTAGGAACTAGTATGAACATTTTACTATATTTTACATTTTGACCCTGTTTCTCTTGTGCTTAAATATTTTTGGGATGTTGTGGGAACTTCGTGGTCTCTGGTCTCAGTTGAAGTGTGATGGGGGCCATTAGCAAGCTTCCGTGTAAAATGAAGAAATTCCGCCTTCTGCATTATTCTAGACAAGATCAAGTTCTTCAAGCCAGTGATTGGTTAGAAACCTACAGAGCCAGGTCTTAAATCATCAAATTGGGTTTTAACCCAATTTGGCACAATATTTGTTAATTATTAAATCTGAGTGTCAAATTTATGCATAATTATGTGTTTTTATAGATAATAATGCTGATTATTTAAATAATAAACAAAGAGCAATTGCAAAACTGCTTGTGAGAGGTTACGAAATCCTGCCGGTCTCGTCTATTATGAATGAAGAATGAATGAAGTCAGGGCTTAAATCATGTTTGTAAGTGCTGTTTAAAGGACCTGCCATATGCCATATGTCACTCAGGGTTTTGCAATCTCTGAATAAAAGAACAATTAGCTTTTTCCCTTATACATTTTTAAGCACAATTTGTTTTCTTCTATGTATTTCTTTTTCTTTCATTTCCCTTTAGGGGCTCCATATGCCACAGATAAAAGGCAATAAAAAGTAGTGAGAATGAAATCTCAGAAAAGCATATATTTACATGAATAAAACAATTTCTTATGCACATTGGATTATATTAATCAACATTATGTTTAAAAAACAAACAAAAAAAAAGATTTCTTTTTAAAGAATATCTACAGTCTTAGAACCTCGTTATCAGTTCAGACTCCTCACTAGTGAACAACATGACATGACAAAGACCTGGGTTTGCTCCTGAGAGGGAACATTAGATTATTTCATTGAGAAGTGCTTTAGCTCCCATCCTAATCGACTTACTCACAACATACTACACAGCGAGTAGTCCATTCAAGTTACCATTTTAGTTTTTATACAAAAGTGCAACCCTAAAAATAAGCTAGATATAAGGGATTTTGATTCTCTCTTAAATTTAGATGATTTTGATTATTATTTTAATAAATATAACAAATGTACAAATTATTGCCACTTTCAGTTACCAAAATAATCCAGTCCTTATATTCCATGATATATGAAAAAAAAAGTGATTGAAGATTAGTGCTAGCCTGTGGTATTTAGTCCCTTCTGCTCCATAAATAACTTCATGCTTATATTTACCATTGATGCTCATATATAAGGGTACCACTTCTAGCCTAGACATAAGGCAAGTCATTAATTAATTAATTTATTTTCACAGTAATTCTCAATATATAATTGGTATTTTAGCTGTCTGGATCTTTTGCTTGAGTTACTAAGGCTTAAACTATTCAACAAAAATTGCTTTGCTGAATAAAGTACATATTATTGTTAGTGATCCAACTGCACAGTAATAAAAATATAACTGAAGTAATTGATTTAATAGGAAGAAAAAGAAAGGGATGGTCATGATAGTCAGATTTACAAAAATAGTAGTACACTATATATACACATACATACATACGTATATGTATATATATATATATATATATATATAAAAACATGACCACTATTTATATATTGCCACTATTCGAGAAGTTTTGCATCTAGAACAAGGTGCTCAGTTTTCAGTAAATAAACCGAGAGGAAGTTTTTACTTTACATTGCACACATTATGTACACGTACATACAAATTGTCTGGAAAGCCAGAGATCAACAGCATAAAAGCCAAACTCCTAGGGACATACTGCCACGGTGAGAAGTTCACCATTTGCTTGAACAGCTTCGCACTTACTCTAGAGTCGACCTTTAAGATCACTTTTGGTCCTCCCCGCCATTATCGTACCACCAAGCAGGAAACACACAGTTTGGAGGGTCCAATGCAGTCATCATGACAGAAAGCGCCACATCCCTTGCACATGATCATGGCCTTTAGCCGACAGTAGCATTTTGACTGGACGTCCTCCATTCCAGAAGCTTCTATGAAAGACTGCTCGGGCGAGGTCTCACCTTTACCCTGATCGAGAAGGTGACCCGCAGGTATGGCAGTGACAGTTACGGAAAATGACATCATCCCCTCGCTGGTGTTCTCATTACTGCATGTAACCGTAGGAGATGCCCCAGAGTCAGTGATGCTATGATTTATTGAGTGAGGCATGGACATGCTGATAGTGCCACCATAGAAAGTACCCGTCATTGTTTCTTGTCCATCATGTGACCTCTGTGACTGGAAGGAAGTTATTTGTGGCTTACAGTCACTCGAAAGACGTGGCCCTGAGATACCCTGTTTACTGGTGTCGAGGTGTAACCTTGGAGAGATTTCTTTGGTTCTTGTAGAAGTGCCAGCTTCTTTACTAGACGAACAACTCAGTGACTGGGATTCTAGCTTTACTTGAGGACAATGCTGGTATCCTGGTGCATCATCTGGCTTTGTGATGCGAAATCCTTGCTGTTCAACTTTAATACCAGGAGGTTTCGAATGTCCTTTTAAAGAAGCTTGACGGCCTTCTTTAGGTTCTGCTCCGCCTTTCTGTTCTCCTTCCACCTTTTCTCTCTTTACATTGGCCAGATGAGGACGTTTGCTGCTCTCAGACCCTCTCCCATATGTGGAGATATTTAGGAGATAGTGCCCGGTCATGGCAGGTTTGGACACCCTTTTTCGTCCAATGAAACCTAGTTGGAACCTTGGCTGGTCGTTAGAACTTTCTGGATAGCCGAGTAGACAGGGCTCAAACTGGGATGGCTGAGAGATTTGGCTCTGCTGACTTCTGTTCCTTAAGACATGGAGAATCCGCTCCTGGGTGTTTTTGTCCAGCTTGTCCACACTGGTCCCAGGTCTGCCTGAGTAATGGGGCAGTCTAGATCTGCTAACGTCATCTGTATTTACAGGTTTCTCCTTCCCTGTCTCTGATGTCTTACCGGTCAGGTTCCCTTTATCTTGTGCTACAGCAGTCGCAGGCTGCACATTCATCTTGGCATGTGCTTTTGGAAGAATCTTCTCCAAGGGAATTTCTTTTCCTTGAAGGAGCTGAACGACCAGTGGATTATTGGCAGGAATCGAGGAGCTGGGTTTGATCGCTGCAGTCCCTGGCAAGGGTGCCTCTTGTGCTTTCTGGCCGTACGACAGAATATTTGTAGGTAATATTTGCATTCCACCAACAGAGAAATGAACACAATTGTCCTTTAAATGAGGATTTGATGCATGCTGAGTCATTTGGGCACCCATAAAGGACCTGTCTTCTTTAGAAAAAAATAGATTTGTGCTAGAGCTTTGAACAAAACTATGGTCCATTAGCACAGTTGCACCTGAGGAAGGAGAGGTTTGTGAGAGAACTCCTGAGCTCTCAAGAGCAGGAGACACTGAGCTAATCTTTACTGGAGATACAGATTGGCTTCTAGTGCTTGCTGGTGAAAACTCTTCTGATAATGACTGCACTGGGGAAGGTGTGGAGGTATATCCGGATGAGCTAGGTCCTGAAGTGGATCCTCTACGTGGTGCACCTGCTGCTGCAGTCGCTGCAGCACGCTGTTCCCGAGCTAGTTTGGCTTTAGCTTTGATGTCAGCTAGAGTGCGTGCACCGGTGCATCCTGGCCGGATACTTGGTGGTGTCAAAGGATGAGGAGTCCTTGGAGAAACTTGGCCTGAAGCTCCAGGGGCTGACAGGATTCGTGACACAGGGATCTAGAAATATTTAGAAACAGCTTCAGCAGCTGAAAAAAAGTCAAATGCAACAAAACAGAAATGTGAATAAGAAGTAAAAGTAAAGCCTACTTTAAGAGGTGGCACTCTCTGTTGTGCAGATACTGAAGTTGTGGTTGGAGGTGACTCTTGTGTTGGCAGTGAGGTTGAGCCTTCTGTTGGGGGTGGGGGTGACCCCTCTGCCACGCGAGGTTTCTTTTCTGCTACTTCTTGTCCACTGGAGAGTTTCCGCTTTAATGACTCAGAGGTAACTTCAGACGCTTGTGACACAACCCCCTCAACCTTAACAGACTCACTCTCTATGGAATCATTTTCTTTAGAGCTAGGTTCTTGAGCAGATGTTGGGCTATTAGTCTTGCTCTCTTGTACATTTTCTTCCACCCTCGATGTTAACGGTTCCACCAATTTCTTTATCGTAGGTGCGGATTCCTCTTGTGTCAAAGAGGCAGTCTTTGCATTTGAAGACACCTCATCGGAAGCTGAATGACTTTCACTGATTGGTTCAGCATGGAAGGACTCTGGTTCTGGATGACTTATGGACACTAATGTTTTCACCTCCCTGGATCTCAGCTCCTTGTGGGTGATCTCAACAGTGTGGTTTGGCTTCTGTGCTTCTGTGCTAGACTCTGTTTTTCCAGGCCGGGGTGAGTCTTTAGCTGGCGTAGAAGTGCTTTCAGTCTTTGTCAGCTCTCTAGATTCCTCAAGGCTTAATCCGGATCTGGAATAAATATGGGCTTCATATAAATGTTACACTTATTTTAGTCCAACATGACCTCTGATCCGGTTAAATAAATATACATTTGGTACAACAGACATACTTACTGCTCGCCATAGAAATTTTCAAAGAAGTGCTCTTTCCAGTGCTCCACTTTCTTCTCTTTCTCAATCTCTTGCCGCATCCTTAGTCTTAACTCTGGGGTGAACTCACCTGCAGGAATTACCACGAAACAGATTTCACTATACATTGTATTGTGGTCATATTTTACAAAAGGTCTTTGTAAGGTATCAGCACCAGGAAAGTAACATACCTTCGGCTAACCTCTCCTTCCAGGATTGTGCCGCGGATGTGAAAAACTCATTGTTCAAAGCAGAACTAGTTACCCTCAGGAGTCCATCCATGCATGACTAGAATACAGGATGACACTAATCTGTTATTTCAAATAATTGTAACACTATGCAATTTACTGACCATATAACATTGGTTATTTCCACAAAAGAAATTGTACAATTATTATCATCATATTCACATACCTGCTGGTCAATCTCTGGCAACAGCTTCAGGAGTTTCTGCTGACAATCTGGGGGCAACATGGAAAATGTGTGTTTGTTAATTAAGGCCCGTAGATTAGTGTTGACCAGGATGGAATCAGGCGTCTCCACGTCAATCTCACACTTGGTTCGTCTTAACTGGCCTAAGAAAAATGAGAAATGTCTGTTTAGTTGTTAGCAAAAAATTATATGGACAAAAAATTATTTTTTGAAAAAACAAATGAAAACATTTACGGGCATTGAGCCGACTGGAACGCTGAGAAATCTTCCGGGAACTGGCGTTGTGGCACGTTTCTGCTTTGACGGAGGAAGAGGAGCTAGAGGTGGAGTTCTGTGGACTGGCAGGGCAACGCTCTGACTGTTTTAGTTCCCAGCCTACAACAGGAAGAAGCATCGATTTTTACTTTTAGTTGTACTTACTGTATATTATACTGCTCATCCACTATGCATAATTGCACTACCCGTAACTCAGAGTTGTCTCTGCACTATTGTAAAATTCATCCAGATTTATATCCAGATTACATATGTACAGTTTTTGTTGCCGACTGCAACTCCTGTATATATTGTAATACATTCATACCTCTGTATTTATGACCCCTATGACCTTAACTCTACACTCTTATTCACTGGCTAGTTACATTGGCTTTGTACATGTCCTTTACACCAGGAAAATAAAGTTGAATCTTATCTAATCTTAACTAAAAATATACAGTTGAGGTCAGAGGTTTACATACACTCATCATGAACATGAATGTCATGGTAGTAGTATTAGACTTGATTTTTTTTATTGATATTTGTCTGGTGAAGAAAACTATTAATGGTGATTTTACAACGCATACATGTTTAATAGAAGGAAAAGATTGTTGCACAAAGATTAATTTATGTTCGGTTTTCAAAAATCTAAACATGGTCAAATATACACCCTCACACTTTGATTATTAATTCAGTAATGCTGAAATATTAATATTATATTTGCCAATAAATTAATGAATGATGAATATGATTATGATAAAAAAAAACTATTTTCACAAATGTAATCTGTAAGCTGACTCTATTTCCTGAGAAAAGCACAATAAAGTAGAAAGCATACCAGTCTTGGAGGATGCTGAATCAGCCATAGTTTTAACAGTTTTAAGTAGAAGTCGTGGGCTGGATGCTGTGGGGATCCCACATTGACGACGCTGATTCCTCTGCTGCTGCTGTTTCAGAGCCTGCAAATGCAATGTTGTTACAGTAGCTAGATATACATCTTCCAGTCACTGAAGTTATAAAATTACATTACATTCTTAAATCGCTTATGTTACATCATCAAACTTGTATTTACATTTGTTTAATGAACTTAATTCTTAAGTGTATTTGCCTGTATAGTATGCTAATACAACACACTACATTCACAAATAACAATAACAATCTGTGTACAGAAAGACTAAATGAGTTGTGTCATATGCACCTGTTTAAGTGCTTTTTTGCTGTGTTTCTGGGATGAAGAAATGAGCTTGCTGCTGGAGACTGAAGGAGAAGAGCAGCGAGACTGTGGTGAAGATGGCTGTGACTGCAGATTTGCTGGCCCTAAGAAAGAACAAGCATACTGCTTTCAACTTCTGCAAGTCGGCAGGCGTACATACAAACATAGTATACCCACTCTTATTCTCTCGCTCTCTCTTTCTCAGTTAATTAAGGTCACTTCCACTCAAATGTACAATACCCAATTTGTAACAGATTATTATCTTGTAAAAGTGCTGAGCTATAATTTCAATTATTCAAAATGTGCATTGTGCTCTTATCGGTGTTTTGCACCCATCTGTGGAAAAAAAGCTATTGCACAATTCATCTAAACATCTGCCTGAGTTTTGAAAAAGAGCCAGAAAATAAAATGCTGATTAAGAAGCATTAAGTACTTTATTTTTAAAAATGAAACTCGTACAACTACTTGAACATTATCCATTTATTCTACTCCTTTTATGCAATGATACCATAAAGTAAGACATTACAAAATACAACATAAGAAAACTAAAGGGCAATATTAAGAGAATTTAGGGGGGAAAAGAAAAAAAACGTTAAAAAGAACTGTCTGAAAAACACGATTGCTATGTTTCTGTTCATATTATTTCCTGTTCTTTAAGGAAGCACTTGCATTATCAAAAGTTTCCATATATATGCTTAAAAGCGCACACACAGATATTCCACTTACTATATTTTGTGCAGTTGTCTCCAACTTTCATATGATGCATTGTTCAGTAGTATTTATTAATGTTTACAGGATATTCCAAGCTTAAAGCTCCGTTAGCTCAATAACTCTATGGTTCTCAAGTATATGAAGATGAGGAAGTGGTCTCTTTTTTGCAGAAAAAAAAAAACATTTCCTGTTTAAAAGCTGAGTTGATCTATGTGACTAATGGGAACGTACAGGAAAAAAAAACTCTGTGTAAAAAGCTCTGACATATACTATAACCTGCAAAATACTAATCATAACTCATTAAAGATCAAGCAGTTTGAGTGAGTTACTAACATAATCATAAATATTGTCTTATACTGTAAGGCATACTTTGTCTAAAGGTCAATTTTGTCCAATTGACATTTGTAATGTCAAACTCATCATAATGCAAAGAGTCTTCGGTTAACTGCATCAGAACCAGAATCATGTGAGATCTCAACACACTGTAATTATGTAGAAGATTCAGTACGAGACAGAAAATAACACAATACAACACAGATGGTACTGCGAAAGCATTGCATTTACACTGTTTAATTATTTCAGTGGAAATCAATCAGCAGGGGGTTACATTTTTAAAAACGAAATGCTGACTTTGCAACAGAAGCGAGTAAAAAATCCCAGTTGCACTGCATTTCATTTACATAAACATATATAATCATGGCCTTTAAAAGACGCTCATAAGAATATATTAGTCTAGAAACTCTGAGGGGAAGCAAAACAAAACAAGACATAGCAGTTTTTTTCTTTTCTTTTCTTTTTTTCTTTTTATAAGAAAAGAACAGTGTGTTAATTTAGGTGTTGTGGTGAAGACGACAGGGCTTTAATTTTTTGTTTGAAGACATCCAGGACAAAAAAAAAAGAATGACACTATCCTCCTAATACAATAAATTTCAAATTACACATGCACCTACGTCTTCCTTGTACCCTGAAAGATGATTCGATTCAATTCAATTTCATTTATATATATCGCTTTTAACAATTGTCTCAAAGCAGCTCCACAAAATCAAAAGAAAATTATGGAAATGTGTATGAGATGTGAGAAAATGTGTATAAATCATAATGCTCAGATTGTCCCAAATGAGCAAGCAGAGGGCTGTGGCGACAAGGAAAAACTCCCTGAGATGCCAGTAGGAAGAAACCTTACGAGGAACCAGACTCAACAGGGAACCCATCGTCATCTGGGTGATAACAGATAGCAGGAATTGTTCTGCAGACATACTGTGTGTTAGGCAGCAACAGAAGATTGTCTACGTTAACATGATGGGTCCAATCAGGCAGAGCATAGGCTTGGAAAGAGCTTCCTGCTGAGCAAGGTATATTAAATATTTTAAAACAATTACAGGCAACTCCTTGGGGTGGTGTGGGAGACATCGGCACATCGTAAGCAGGTCTCAGGTGTGTGGCTATAAATGGGTGGACAGAAAGGGCTGCATTTGTCATACATACAAAAGTTAGTATATAGTCCTCTCCGAAAGTACTGGAACAGCAAGACCAATACTTGCTGGGATATGCAAAGAGAATTTCGCTGTGCTGTAATGTATATGTGACAAATAAAGGCTTAACTTAAGACAATTGCGATTAAAATCTAAAGATGAGACAATAGAAGAAAAATTCAGTTTCTATTTCTTGATCTTTATATTTTAATGCTTTAAACTTCCCATATCCTATGTTTCAACTTATGTAAAATACTGGAACATTTGACCTGCTAGATTCCTCTGAAAGTCGTCTCTTTGCTTGAGCCCTTGGTTTCATCTGAGAAGACTGCATTTGTTGTTTTAAAAAAGTTTAAACCAACATGAAGACTAAGGAGCTTTCCATGGGAGAAATGCAAGCCATTTTAAAGCTGATAAAAGATGGAAATCGATCAGATCCACTGCACAAGCACTTAGGAAAGCCAATTCAACTATTTAGAATGTGGAGAAAGAATTGGAGAGAAAAAAAAAAAAAGAATTGGCTCACAATACAAAATTTATAAGCTTATTAATCCAGAACAGTGGAGGACGTGTCATGGCTGCTTCTGGAAACGCCACATTAATCTTTATTGATGATGTAACTCATGTTGATAGCTGCGAAATCGGCAATTTAGAAAAAAAAAAAAAAAAAAGGGCATCTAATCGAATTGGGAGGAACTTCATCATGCAGCAAAACAATGACTCAAAACACACTTTCAACAGAACAACAGACTTCATCAGGGGATGAATGTAAAAGGATTTAGACTGGTCAGGTCATTTGACCAAACTGAAGAGACTGAAGGGAGAAAACACACCCCAAAACAAACAACAAAAAGAAGAACGCAACAGTTTGGTAATGTCAGCGGATCAACAGCTTGATGCAGTTACTTCAAGAAAGAGATATGCAATTAAATATTAAGTGGGTTTTAATTTGAACTGATTTAAGATTATTTGGTTAACAGTTTGGTTAAGCTTCTCTAGCTCGTATAGAATCGTCTCTATAATTAATAGCAGTATATTGTCCTTGGTGTTGGATTAGCCCAGTTCTTCTGCCAGATCAACATAACCATGCATTTGCACTAACTTGCCTTGAATTGCTGATTGTGACTGCAAACACGATAATGAGGAATGATAAGTAAGATAATACAATGATTTACCTCTTCTCTTCCACCTTCCTCTACTGCCCTCTTTGCTGCTGCCACTGGTGTTGTTTTCTGCGTTCCGCGTGTCGGATAAGTTATCACTGCTGTCTTCAGAAGCCTCCTCTGATAGCTCCTTCACCACACCCGCAATGTCTTTCTGCTCGAACAACGTGAACGGGCATACAGAATGCATAGATGTCAGAATCTAGTTTGCACTGATGAGTCATTGTGCTTCTCTTTAGATTATTCACAGTATATTATGCATAAATACTCATTACTGATGATCATCCGGAGCAAACACAATCAAGACAACAATGGCTGTGTTTTCAATCTGAGTCATGCTTTGTCACTAGCTAACTGATGGGGTGGTGTGATGGCTCAATCACACGTACAACAAGAGATGAACATTGCACCAGTGGTTATGAAAGATCTGGTTAAGAGCGTTATGTTGCAACACATCTTCCTGTTTGGATCGCTTGTTATAGTGGAGGATGTTACATTTTCTTCTTAAAACTGCCCTTAGGGTTTGGTTTCCTTTTTATGCACGGTTACCTTCAGTGTATAGACTCCCATACGACCAGGGACTTTGTAGAAAATCCCCTCCTCACCCCGGGAGTTTGTGTGGAGCATGGCGTTGAGGCAGGCAAGAGGGGAAGTCCCACTGCACACAAAAAGATAGCATGTCAGACAGTGTAACACAGTGTATGTGCATGTACAATGTACTACAGAAACTTTTTTTACAAGCACATTGCATTAGAATGTACAGATTACAGCTTCGGTTTAATAAGCACACACAAACAGCAACAAAAAAGAAAGCACTAACATGCAAATAATAATTTACTTACTGTACAACAGTACGGTTGTTTTCTTAAACATGTTTAACTTAATGTAAAAAAAATAATTATTATAAGCACATAAAGGTACATAATAAAAACTTTCTGGTAGTCTATTAATAGATTATTAAGACATAATTAATGATTTTTAAATTATGACTTTTGTACTGTAATATAAACTGTAAACTATGACGGTTATAATGTTCTCTTCAAATCATACTGATTTGCCGAGAAGTCTTTGCACAAAAGCTCAAGGCTGAGCAGTGCAGGCTGGGATTGAAGGACAGGAGAGAAATAACCAACAAGCGTAACACAAGAGCAAAAGAATCGTGACTCTGCCTGTAGTCGCTGTCATGTCAAAGCACTACTGTGAGAGCTACAGCCAGTGAAACTGCCTTTAGTGTTTTTTTTTTTTACTTTGCATGCTGTGTCAATTTGGGAATGATAATAGCATGCAAACGTCTGCTATATGGAGGTTAGTGTGAGGGGAAAATAGGGTGGGGGGGGGGGTAAACTCTCATATAATCTTACCTTCTGGAAGAGAAAAGGATCATTGCAACAAAAAAAGAAATGTCTTAATTAGAAGTGTGTGCGCTTGTATATGTGTGTGTGTGTGTGTGTGTGTGTGTGTGTGTGTGTGTGCATTGAATCTATCTGACCTACAAATACTACAAATGGATTAAATCTAATACGAGACTGGAAGATGATCACTTCACCTGATCTCCTTGAGTCGTTCTCGCTGAATCACCTGCAGGATCTCTTTGTGACTCATGGGTGTGTTTGGGTATTTCTCAAGCACCTGGGGGGGGGGGAAAAGAGGGATAGCGTGGATCAAAATTATGCAACCCAAACACAATCAAATTATATCACTAACCCTGTTAAGTGTACCATTCAGACTTACAGCTTTTAAATTTTTCACAGCGGACCATTGGGGTTAGTAAACAGTTAACTGATAGTGATCTGCTATGGACATTTCTCCACCATGCCGCCAGAGGGAATCCTCTTGTTCTGGGTTGATCACTGACTATGACTGTGTATCACGAAACTTACAGTATACTGCACACGATCCCAAACTGCCCAGTGTTAAGGATATTTGGATTGTGAACACTGCTGGAATTAAACCTCTTGTATATGGAGCCGCATTGCTTTCTTGAGTCCTCTCTGTTATAATAACCATCAGCAACTTTTTTTTTTTTTTTACTTTACTCAACCAACAAAACTCTACTACGTATAGACGTCTGCAAGAGAACCCTCACAAAAAAGTTGCAAAGCAACTCTGTTCCATGGGGATCACCACCACCTGCTGCACTACACGTGGAAACCAAAAGAGCGGCCTCAGTATTTTTACTAATTACTTTTCATTTAATTAGTTTGAACCAATGCTACACAACATTTCCAGAGAATAGGATGTGAAAAGCATGGCCAAACTGAGGAATACAGCACAATACCAATCCTGTTATAAATCAACAGGCAGACACCTCACACTTAATCACTTAAGTAAAAATTATGCTAACCATCCTTAATTTATGTTTTTAGGTTTGATGAGGGAATGTTATGATATTATACTGCGTGGCGTGATGACTGAGTGGTTAGCACTGTTGGCTTGCACCTTCAGGGCTTAAAGTTCGAATATCACCTCCGGTCTATGTGCATGGGGTTTGCATCATGTTCCTCCCCTTTTGCTTGGTTGGCTTTCTCCAGTTTCCTTCCACAGTCAAAAGATACGCGGTGTAGGCTGACTGGCATTTCCAGATTGCTTGTGGTCAAAAACAACAGACCACTGGGAAACAATCAGTTTTTCAGATTTTACTAATCTTATAGATGTGTATAACAGTTTTGCTTTATTCTATAAACTAATAACATTTGTCCCAAATTCAAAAGAAAAATTGTTATTTAGATCATTGATTTAAAGAAAATGACAATACATAAAAAACAGTATTGGCAGATCTTGATTAATGTGAAAGAAAACAATTTCATATCTTCTCGGTCGTCCATCCCCATCTTGATTGACCTGGCTGTGTGTAATCGAACACTGCCCAGTTGGGAAAACCAATCCTCAGAGTCACAGCAGAAGGAAGAGTCATTTCCCAAATGCTGTGAGACACTGTGGCTTGTAGGCAGCTTCACATCTCCATCTGACTGTAGACGACTAGCTGTGGGCCGAAGCTTAAAATGCAACTCATTAGAGAAGATGATCTCACTCCGGTTCTCTCTGGTTCAATTTCTGTGGTCTTTTTTTGCAAACCTCAGCCTGCCTCTTCTTTGTTGCTCATTGATGAAGGGCTTTTGTTTGGCTTTGCATGACTTTGGCCGCACCTTTAGAAGCGTGTTTCGAACCGTCCTTGCAGTGCACGCTGCCCGGCTTCAGTTTGCCACTGTGTTTGAAAGTCACTCGATGTCATTCTACGGTTGTTGAGTAACATTTGAATGAATTTGCGGTCATCCCTGTCAGTAGAGATTTGTTTTTGTCCTCTGAGATTGTTTTTGCTTTGTTCTCCCCAGTGTCTGCTGCTTGACCTTGTTCTTATGCATTGCTCTCATTGGAATTGCAGGATTTAATCAACCCGATGCTCACTGTATGTATCCCTGTGCCAGAAAGCCAGAATTGGAACCAGTTCCTTTCCTTTCTGTTCAACTCGATGGTTAGTTTTTTAATTCCAATTAGATTTGCTCCCAGCAGTGGTTTTTGTACTTTTCCTCATTAAATACGATTGGATTCAGGTGATCATGTAATCAGTACCTCATAAAGCAGAATGAGGTGTAGCTTGTGTTGGTATTCCACAGACACTGGAATTGAATGATCGCCAGCCATGCTTGTAGAGATGCTGATTTAAGAAACTTTTGCACTGGTCTCTCTCTATTCTTTCCAGAGCTACATACATTTGTGTTTATGTATGTGTGTATATACTGGGGCAAAAAAGCACTTTTGTTGTATTTTTTGACCGGTAACTTACACTAGATTTGCATAAATGCTTTTTAACTGATACTGCCTAGAAGCTCCGTCCCTTTCCCACCTTTTCACATGTTCAGGAGTTAAATTCATAAAACATAAAAATAAAAACATCGATGAGTTCAAGTCAGTAATTTGCTTGTGATGTTTTTAGTCATAAACTGCAAGAAGGAAGAAAAAAAATCACAACCTTGCATGTCCCCTCATAGAGACTTGAATACTCGCTTATTTTCCATAGCCTGTATTAATGTACATTACTAGATTTTCATACTAGTTACAAGTTTACATTTGAGTAAAAAGAAAAAACTCAAAGTAAGTGGGCCAACAGGCGAGTACTGGGTAAGCAGTAGTAAACACATTGGGCTAGCTAACAAACCTATGATTATCCACCTCTAGTTCAACAATAAATTCACGAATATATTTCACACTAGCAGTTTCTGGTCCTTCATTTCATTGCTTTAAGCTCCTAAACAGCTCCTTAATACTAAAGTATCATATGCCTGTTAATGTCGGGATAATTTAAAATAGCTGCTGAGTGATCAATCACCAGGACATAGGATTACAGTTGTTTTAAAAAATTTTAATGCAAACCCAGATACAAACAGCTTTTACCTCTGTGTATTGCGTACAATGCATGAGCAATGTCTGTGTTTTTTTTTCTGTGACTAGATTAATGCAATCATCTCTGAACAGCAGTTTTGGTTTGATTATGAGGTCAGGCAGTGGAGCAGCGCCGGCGCTGTTCTCGCCAGCTGTAACAGTGAGGCGGTGAGATTAGTAATACCATGACTTCAGCCAAGCGTGATTCATTTCCTTTGTCTTCGAACAAGGTGAACAGAGACTACCTTGTGAAAATTAAAAAGGCTGTAGCTTTATCTAGCATTGATCCGTTTATAATTCTACACAGAATACTGAAGAGTACCAGTGTACAATCTTTAAAAAATAAAAAAGATCTTTAAAGCAAAGACTTTCTTTTGTCCTAAACTCTCTTGACAACAAAAAGGCTGAAAAATAATTCACTAACTTAGCAATAAGAATGTGCCGAATAAAACACTCACACATTATTTATTACACATTTAATTTAAAAGCTTTCCTTTTATTCCATACCCACATGCACTTCTTAAAGTAAAAATAGCCCTTGCGCTTTAATATTTCTATTTAACGTATGAATTAAATTCAGAGGTTTTAAAAGCGCTAGCCTTTTTTTCCTTTACTTTGGTTAATGTTTTCACTTGACTTTACCCACACTGACCTTTGACTACCCGCTGACCGGGGAATTACCCCTAAATTCATCTCTAACCGAAGACAGAAATGCAGCAGCATCTAATCCTTCAGTCTGTCTAGCTCTCACCTCCAGTATTGTTGCATTTGATTACAAGCTGTAACTCGTAACTCTTCAAATCTGACCAGAAAAAAATGAAGGAAATTCTGGGAATTCCTCGTCTGAGTGAATGGACTCTTAACTCTGAGCTCAGCAAATGAGATCAAATCGACCTCAGCGTTATCAGTAAACAAAGTCACCTGTAGATGATTTAAGCTGCATATGAAGTATATATTTTAGATCAATCAACACACAGACATCTACTTGTTAAATCTACTGAAAACATTCGCCTACACTGTACATCAAAGGTCAGAAATTAGAGTAACGACCTTTAGTCAAATGCAGCATGTCTCTGTCACTGTGAGTCACCTCTGCACTCAATGAACCAGGCCTGGACAATAATGTTTCACAAATGTTTCGATCAATAACACTTTTGAGCTCTGTAGATTTCTATATGTTTTTAATCCAGAATTCAGCCATCTTTTCAGCCATGTTTACTGAGCTCCAGACAACATCGGAATGATAAATATTGCTACGTGTGTTGCAGGGCTTGACATTAACTTTTTTGCTCACCGGCCAATGTGGCTAGTGGATTTCCGGAGTCACTAGCCATTCAGCCTT
>JAQMYL010000005.1:17907280-17919018 GCA_030014365.1 Clarias pachynema | reverse complement strand
TGGCCATGTGTCACGTACATCCCGTACATCAAAAGAACTGGTAATTAACATGTAAGTCATAGAGAGACCCGGAGACAGACAGACGGGAGGAAACACATTAGCAAATTCCAGTTAAACAAAGGGTTCCAGGGGAGCCTGTTTACATGTACACTCGTCTGAATACGGGCTATAGGCTATAATGTTACCATATAAAAGAATCAGGAAGCACAACGAGGGGGGATGTTTTATGACCCACAATACCAGCTAGCAAAGTTGTACTATTATCATTAACCGAAAAAAATAAATTAAGCTCAAACCATGATCACTGTAGCTTGTACGTCTCAACAGAGCAAACTGTGTGCCATAATAGCAAACCAAAATAGGCTTAGGTCACGTTATAAATTTGTAGTAGTACCCTACTGTATTGTCTACTGAACGAACTTTCTTTACAAGTTTCTTTCATTTCTAAGCTTTATTTGCAAGAAGTAAAAAGCTAATTACTTTTGAGCTGTGACAAAATTATCAATACTATTGTAGTAAATCCATATATATTACAGTATGTCATTTGTGTAAAGACTGTGTGTATGTAATTGATCTGTTATATAAGTTGGTGTTTTGATCAGAGCATGTACTGTAAATCTGAGAAACACTATCATAATGGAATATTTTTGGCCACATTTTTTTGCTCGCAGTCTTTGATGCACTGAAGATGTGATGGGTGGCAAAAGTTCAACAGCTGTACTACACTTCAAAGCAGGAAACTGAACAAGTTTACTAACAACTTTTAGATTTGCACACGTACAGTACAGTTCAGTACCATTCAAAAGTTTGGAGACACCTTCTAATTACATGGTCTTTCCTGGTTTTTATTCCTGTCTACACTGTAAAACAATGCTAAAGGCGTCCAAAATATGCAGTATTTCCTTTGAACAGTTGATATTGAGATGTGTCTGCTACTTATGCTATGTAAAGCCTTCATAATGGCTCTAATCTGAGGTGCTGTTAATTGGTGATTGTTTTTTTGAGGCTGGTAACTGTAAATGAACTTCTCCTCTGCAGCAGAGGTAAGTTTTGGTCTTTCTTTCCTGGGATGGTCTTGACAAGAGCCAGTTTCATCATGGTGCTTAATGGATTTTGCAAATGCACTTGACAATACTGTTCTTGCAAGAACTATTCCTTAAAACACCTTTTGTGTTTTAAAAATAACAAATGACTGTAGTTGTTACTTAATTACATAATTTCATATGTGGTATTTCATATTTTTTAAATCTCCAGTATTGTTCTAGAAAATATATCCAAACTGATACTGTATATCTCTCGTGACCATCTGAATCCAATGTCACAAAGTAAAAGTAATCACCTTCCCTTGTACTGTATCTCCTCCATTTAACTTGTTCCCATATCTAACTGCAAGTACAATAATTGGAATAATACATGCAAAAACCCTGTACAGCACTTCTAACTCCATAAGGCCTATAAGATGGCGACGGTGTCCTTGTGACCTCACAGAAGGGCGTCAATTGTTGTTCACAAGTAATAAATTGCCATGTTCACAAGTAATAAAAGTGAGCTACTGCACACACAGCTGTTTCTTTCAGGTCTGTTTCCCTGCTATACTTACTACCGCTGCTTCTCTTTGTCTGGGTTAGTGATAGAATTAATAATATTATATTCACAGAAAAACTGAATTCTTCATGGAAGCACATTTGGATATGCAAATTAACGATGAACTAATAGATGATAATTCGACTAATATTCATTCAAACATCATGACTACATGATGTGTTCTGGCAAATTCTAACACATCTTTTAACATGCTTTAGCTAATTGCCCCTGAAAAGAGTTGGCTACGTTGACTGTGTCTTTTAGCAAAACTCAAGCTATTCCTTACAGGTGTCCTTACAATATCAATTTTTTTTTTTTTTTTAAGGAAATTATATTGTTTTATTTATTAGAATTAAATATTACGTTTCTGTTCTGGTGTTATGTGCCCCTCACCCCAATGGATTGCCCCCTACGTGATCTCCATCAAATATTATATTACAACATACATTTCTATTTTTACTATGACTGAATATTGTAGATCCTTATGTACATATAGATAACGATTGCGTGCTGCCATTACCTGTGTGCGGTCCACTCGCTACCTCTTCTCACAATGCTCCAATGTTTCGTCAGTATATATTTCTCCCTTTCGTATGCGCTGCCTACTGTTACAATCAGTGAGAAACGCCTGTGATACGGCCATGATTGTTTTTTTTAGGTGTCATTTTTCTCGTAAAAAACTGATGGCACTGCCTACCATTACATACAGTGAGAAACGCCTGTGATGGAACTACCTGTGCAAATGCCACAAAGAAAAGATTATAATGAATCCTAGTCACATGACAGCTATTGAGACCATTCATGAAAAATTGGCATATAATTGGAGTGTGCGGTCAACTCTCTGCTACTGCGTCAATATTTTGTCAGCCCTTACTTCTGCCTCAAATGTGACTAACATGTTCATTTCTCAAAGGCACGACATTTTCCTTAAAAAAAACTGATGATGCTACCTACTGTTGCTTTCGGTGCGGAATGCTAGTGGCACGTTGATAAAAGTTGATGATGATGATGCCTACCGGTGCTAACACGAGCGTCGACAAAAACAGAATTTCTGTTTTTAAATAAGTATGTGTATACTGTATATACAGTATAAATAGTATGATGTATATTATATTAATATAATATTCATGATATCATATTATTATCATATATCAATATATATCAAATGGCAACAACATTTTTATATAGTTAATTTATATTAGTTGTTTTCTTTTCCTGACTGTGTATACACACACACACACACACACACACACACACACACACATACATACATACATACATATGCTGATACAAAATCATCAATCATTGAGGTTATAATAAGCCCTAATCACATGACAACTATTGAGCCCATTAATGAAAATTTGGCATAAAATGTTAATTTTTTCGCACATTTATTTTGTATGGGTTTTTACATTTAACACAAAATGTAACTAAATAAATATCATAAAACACATATGTTAATCATCGCTTTAACATCTTTGGATATAAACTATGATGAGATGTCAAATAATTACATTATTATTTAAATTAAATAAACAATTTAAAAATATAAATGTCGCATATGAAAATTATTGCATAAACATGCTCATACAAAATACAAAAATTATACATAGTTATTTTAGTTTCTGAGTCAGATCAAAAGAAAATAAATTTCATGTGGCAATATTTCATCAAGGCTGTCACGTGACTAAGGCTAATTATTATTATAGGAATACTTGATCATAATAAACAAGTAAAATCATGTTCTAAGGTATTGTTATATAAGTTCATAGTGTGTGTGTGTGGTGGGGGAAGAAACCGACTGACACCTCGCTCACTGAATTTTCATTAATGATTTTAATTAGTTGCCCACGGATCAATTTTCATTTCACTGCTGCACGAAGATGAACCTGTAACTCTCATTATCCTGCAACTAACTACTACAGCATGCCATGAAGCTAGTTAGCTGGCTAGCCCTGTACACGCGAATTCAAAATAAAGCATTAAAACGCGCTCTAAAGTACCTGACATGATTCACCACTAATACAAACCGCTCACTGAAATTGAAAACCCAGACGTTTTCACTTCAGAATCTTCATTAAAGTGAGATTTTAACTAGCAAGTCGACCTGGTGTCTGTCTCTGACTAGCTTAGCCTAGCACAGCTAGCTAAGACACAAACGTCACGCGCGTTGATACGTCTCCGGAGGTAATATGAACCCACAGTCAGTGTGTGAAAAGTTAGCAAACTGAAAGCATTTGCAGATTGAGAAGAACAAATCCCCGAGTGTAACTAGTGAAAACAGATCAATGTTTGTGTTCAGGCCCTTGCCCGCGAACTAAACACTCCGCCTGCACCAGCAGGTCATGAACTCATAAACACAGTTGTACAAGACATTATTTTCCCTACACGTATTGTGCAGTCTCAACAAGTATTTGACGACTCGGGTGCCAATAAGCGAACTGTCGTAGAGTATAATCTGTCAGCCTATCACAACACAAGACTCGGGGTATGTCTAGCCAATTATCGTATAGGAGGAGGGGGTTTGTGGGAAACGGGTGGGAAATAATAGCGCTTAACGAAAACAAGCACAAACAAACGGATATAAATTTACCGTTTTTGCTGCCTCTGCCCATGTCCTGCCCTTTTTCTTCTTTTGCCTTTCCCTCATGTCTGCGGTCGGCTCCTGGAAATCGACCTAATGTCCGAGACCGTTACTGTTCCAAAGGAAATGTTGCTCCAGTTATAGTGCGAGTCCTACCATTTCTGCCATATTGGGTCCTTACTGTAACTAGCAGGTCATGTGACCCTGGGAGTGACGTCACCTTACTGTACAGTGAGTGCATGTTCAGGGAAGCTGCTAAAGCACGATACACCAGGTTTAGACTGTTAAAATCAGTGTGGGTAATGTTAGCTAATGTGATTTCCCCTTTTATATTTTATATTCTTATCACTTAAAATCTCATGAAGTTTGTTTTTCCTTTTTAAAGCTTTTTTTTTTTTTTTGCAAAACACTGATGATGAGATTCTTTTAGCATGATCTGATTTCTCTGGCGGCCCAGATCAGGTTTAATCCCAAATATAGCCTTAATACAATATTGCGTATTACTGACTGTAATTTTAGCAAGAACGCTGCAAAGGATTTAAATTAATGTAATAATAATAATAATTATAATAATAATAATATAGGGTGTTGTTGTATCATTGTGTCCTCTAGAGGGAGATAATGTTTTACTCACTCATTCACTCCCTCATTCACTCATTGTGTTACCCTGTGTACAAGGTCAAGGGAGGCCTGGAGCCTGTCCCAGGAAACTTAGGGCACGAGGCGGGGTACACCCTGAACAGGGTACCAATCTATCGTGGGGCACATATATACACACACACTCACTCACTCATTCACACATACTATGGGCAATTTGGGAATGCCAGTTAGCCTGTGAGAGGAAACTGAAGTACCCGGAGGAAACCCACCAAGCATGGGAGAACATGCAAACTCGATGCACAGAGACCGATGGCGGGAATCGAACCCAGACCCTGGAGGTGCAAGGCGACAGTGCTAACCACTGCGGCACCGTGCCGCTTGGTTGCGTCTTAACTGGAAAAAAAAAATTGATAATGAATCCTACTTATCAATAAGAGCAGAAACTTAAAATCCTCATCATTCATTAGATTATTTTATGTCATTTAACTGCTACACATCATGAGACTGCAAATCAATTGTTTATCATGCAACATAATTTACTGTTGCCACTGATTGTGTTCAAGTATACCATTACAGGACTATACTATACAGTACAGTACAGTGCACATGTAGACGAACAGGACGAGACTGTGCTTAATTTTTGATTCAAAGCTCTGATACAAAATTATTGTGCAACAAGAAAAGGCAGCATGATCTTGCAATAAAGCAGTTTTTAAAAGCAGATCTTGTGAAGCTTTTTCTGCATGTATGCCTTGGCAAACACTTCATGGTTGAAGCACACTGGCACATGCCCCTATGGCAGAAGGTGGGACCTGAGACCCAGAGGCCACTGAGCTGGTTGAGGAAGAAGAGGGCAGACTTGGTCCTTGATACCTTGGGAGAGAACAAAAAATACCAGGTTAACATTCATTCATTAATTTTCTACGAGTGTTTTTTCATGGTGGACCTGTGGCCTATGCTGAGAACACTAGACTCTAGACACTAGAGGAATACGCCATTTATGGCACTTATTTAAGAGTTTAGAGTAGCCAGTCCACCTATCGGCATGTTTTTCAGAGATGGAAGGAAGCACAGACAAGAGAACACCACCATAACCAGAGCTCATGACTGACCTAGGTACCCTCAAGTTGTAGTGCCACCTTATGTCAACATAAATTATTATTTTATAAAGCTAATGACTATGAGTTATTATCATGTTTCTTCATTCATTCTTTATCAAAAAAAGGTTTTCTCTCTGAGCACCCACCATGATCTGGCCCGCATGACACGTGACGCTGTTGTCGTTCTTCTGTGATGAGCAAAGTCACAGAGCGGATTTCTTGTCCTCATCTCTGACCCTTGTAAGTCCAATGGGACCATAGTTGGTGATGTCATATCTAGCTCCAGAAGCATGACATTTTCTGCCTGTGTCGTGCAAGCAAATGCATCAGTGCGTTACTGGATTATTATTCACATTGTTTATAAACATCCCTTTTAAAGAATCCATTGGTTAGAAGACTGAAAAACAGTATGGCTTCTGTGTACCAACCCTGTATCTGGATGGAGATCCTGTTGCCACAGCAACTTGTGCATATTGGCTGATCGGCCTCTTGTATCCAACTGCAGACGTTGGCCTTTGTTTGATGCAAGAAGAACTGCTGAAGGATTGAAATTGGTTCATACTGAAATGTTCATTTACTCATCAGTAATTAATGAATTATTACATTAGGGAAATAATGTAAATTACTGAGAATACACTAACTTTTCAGAGGGGAGAAGAGGTAAGACTTTCCACTGGTCTTCATCACTGTCAAAGTGAAGGCGGTTTATGATCTTGTTTTTCTCCTCAGGAGGAATAAAATTGTCAATAATGAGATTCCTGCAAAGAGTATTACATAAAAAGCGTGAGACAAAAATAGTTTTTCATTTTGGGTAAAAATGTCTGTGCTATCATATGAGTATGTTTTGGTGGGGTGCGTTCTTTAGTGATGTAAACTGCAGAGAAAGTACTTGAATTTCATCTCTCTGGTCAGCTCAGTTAGTGTCTGCTCCAGCTCCTGTCTGGTTGTGACATGTTCGTCGATGATGTCGCTGATCTCAGCTCGTACCACCTGCAGTTTGCTGTACAGCTGTGTAAAGGCAAGATCTAGAGTTATTAAAAAAAATTTTTTAACAGCATCAAATTATTTTAAAAATATATGAAATCTAATTATTACTATTCTAATAAAATATTGACATTGTATCTGATATAATACTACTTCTATAGAAACCTCTCTGAAATTAAAATGCTCTTTTGTTGAGTTCTACAAAATGTTCAAAATGTACAAAATGAGGGCCAATCCAAAAAACTTCCAAGGGTTATACAGTTAACTTTGTTGAATTGTGTATACGATATATTTTCTGTAATGTCGTACATAAAATAACATTCCGTCTATCTAGAAACCTCTGTAGTTCAACTAGGGACTGTGGAGGCCAATAGTGACTACCATTTTATTTATTACCATTTTTACGACTGGTATCATCTCTGGTCAACATTCACACACTACGGACAATTTGGAAACACCAAATAACCTATTCTGCATGTGTTTGGGAGGAAACCGGAGTACCTGGTGGAAACCCACCAAGCACAGGGAGAACATGCAAACTCCATACAGACAGATCCCAAGGCGGGAATGGATCCCGGACCCTGGAACGCAAAGCACCAGTGCTAACCACTAACTATGCCACTAGGGCTGCCAAAATAACCTTATCTTCTGAGAATTTTTAACAAATGAAAAAAAAAGAGAGAGAGATGAAGTCAGATTTAATTTGCTTTCTTACAAATTAATAAACATGGCATGTGTCAAGAACTGTGCCCATCTTAGAATTAACTTTTCTCTTTATCCATGATACAAAGATCAGTGTAGTTGTATGTGACAAGTGACATGTGATGTTGACAGCAAGCTTCACCTTCTTAAGCTTTTTGGTTTTGAGCTCCACCTCCTGTTGTAGAGTTGAGTAGGTCTCTTTCAGTTCCACTGTCTCTTCATCTTGATCAAACATCAGCTGCTGCATCTCTCTCTCTTGTCTGTCCTGTGAGAAATCACAAACACACACATACTCCCTCTAATGCACACGTTGAATTAGACACCTGCTGTGTGCTATCATTAGACGCTGAATTAGAGGTGAAAATAACTAGTGTATATTTGCGGATGTTACCTGTTCTGCAATCTCCTGACGTTTTATCTCTATCATTTTCTGCTGCTCATTGGTGTGGTCAATAATATTCTTGCCTCCGATTAGAAGCTTGCTTTCCAAGGCCTAATGGAAAACACAGCAAACATAGTCCAATCTATTCTGTAATTTATTGATGGGAAAAAAAACAATGTGGTAAATGTGTGCAGGCTCCAACCTTGTATTTTTCAATCATAACTCCCATAATCTGCTGTTCCTTCAGTAAATCCTCCACAGTCTGTGATTTTTCTTCCAAGACGCCTAATTTCCTCCTAAACTCCGGGCTGTCACTGGCAGAGCTCTTGGCCATCTGCTCCTTCCACCAGTATTCCTCTGCTCTCTCCTCCTTCACCATCTCCACAATGTCCACCTCAAAGTTCCTAGGTGTTTCCACCTCTCCGCTGCTCATACTTCTCTTCATCTTCACGCTGTTCCTCCGTCTCCTCCTTTCTTTCGCGAGCATCCCTCGTTCCTCTAGCTGCGCCTTCAGACGGGCTATTTCTTCTTGGAACTCGCGGAGCAACGCGTCTTTGGGATCTTCGTTGATTTTTGGCTTGTTTTTGATATTTTTTGCTCTGTTCGCAAACCTCAGGGTGGCGAGAGTTTCTTCATAGTGACAGGACGTGGGTCCTATTGTAGCCACTATGACTGTTTTAGAGTTGCCTCCTAAAGAGTCCTGTAAAAGGCGTGTGAGTTTGGAATCCCTGTACGGGATGTGTGAATTCTTGCCGTCCACCAGTGCCGAGATGACGTTTCCGAGAGCGCTGAGAGACAAGTTTATTTTGGCAGCCTCTTTGAATCTTTGGCCCTGGGCCCCTGTCTTGCTTTGACGTTCACTGCCGGCCAGGTCCACCATGTTTAACTTCCCAACCCGGATGTGCTCCTGGCCATCGATGCCCATCTCGCTGCATTCGATAGTGATAAGAAAAATGGCATGTGAACGAGAGCTGTGCTCGTTCATTTTGGTAAATCCGACAGACCTGGACTGATTTCCCAAATTCATCACATGTTCAATTTCCTTGATGTTTTTTGTCACAACTGATGACAGGTCTTTGACATAAACGCCCAACTCTGGATTCTCCTTAAGCTCCATTTTTTTATTATTGTCCTTGCAAAGGAGGTCCCGGATCTCATCTTGGTATATCTCCAAGTACGACACTCTCACTAAGTACTTCTGGTTCTGGGATCTGGATATATGGGTGAAGATATGGTGGAAAGAATTTGGTATGACTCCACGTTTCTCTGGATCCATGGGCAGACCTTGCATGGTGTATGTCTTCCCGGTGCCAGTTTGCCCGAATGCAAATATAGTTCCGTTGAACCCGAGTAACACGGAGTCAATTAGAGGTTTGCACGAGTAATCGTACAGGTCGTTTTGCTTTGAAAACATATCATAGACAGCATCGAAAGTGAACGTCTTGTTCAGGGTCCCGGCCGCTTTCGGGTTCCGGACGCTTACCTGGCCCAGTTTCACATCCACTTCAACAATCCTCTCATGACTCATCGCCTCCTCTTTCTTGTTTAAAGGGCGGCACCGAACCACCACCTTCACCGTCTCCGCTTTCTTCCCCAGCGACATGGACCGCGGCCGCAGCATCACCACACTGTTCCTTTTAGACATGTCTGCGATAACAGATGCTGTCGCTACATGCACAATCCTCTTCTAATTAACCGATATCTTGGGAAAGCTAATGATCGGGAATGATCGCCCACAAGAAAAACGCCCAACTTCGCACCTAGTCCAGAAAGCATTGTATCTCAGAAGGAAAGCTTTATCCGTATATACATATGGCGATCACTTAGAAAAGATTTAGTTAACAAACTGATTCTGGCAAAAAAAAACAAAAACAAAAACAAGAAGGGTTTAAGGCTCCAGTAATGGCATTCGTTACAGAGAGAGCGGCATCCAGCTTCCCACCTCCATCATCCATCCACCACACCCTGCAGCGCTGCAGCACACACACTCACACACACATACGCACAATAGAACGCCGAGCCTGTCACTGATAGGTAGAGCATCACTCCCACCTACAGGATATAAAAGTTGCTTATAATAATAATATTATTATCATTGTAATAATAGGAATCATAGAAACGTTATTCTTATTCTTATTATACTTGTTCTTGTTTTCCTTATCATAATATTAATCAGAACTGATCATTATTTTATTTTATTTTAGGTTCCAGATTCTTAAAGATGCTTTTGCGGTATAAAAGAAGATCAGACTCAGTGCTCAGTTATTCTTTGTGTTTTTAAGTTTTTAAGCAAATGTTTATTGCACGTAATGACATTTATTGCCTACAAAATAAAAGATAAATAACCCATATTCTTATAATGCCATATTGATTATTATTATTATTATTATTATTATTGTTATGCTGCTTCCGGTTTCCTCCTCTGTAATAAGCTGAATTCCGAATATCTTCTTTTTACAGATTTTATGCACTATATGAAGCGTGAAAGCCATTATTTTGTACCCTAAGTAGTGCATATATATGGGCGATAGGTGTGGATTTGGGATTCACACACTAGTCCCGTCATCTTCACCCAATAAGAACAGACGAAGGCGTGTTTCTCCGAACGGTCCGTGTGGAGAAAGTAAACTAAACCCGGTGTAAAGAGGCATTATAAGCAGAATTTAAAGCAAACTGGTGTTATAGATCTTCTCTTCTGTTGTGGAAAACGGATGAGACATAAAACTTTTTTTCCCTTGGGTTAGTTGTTGCATTGTTTAGAGCCGCATCGTTGCCAGTGGCGACAGCGCACAGTGACAGTGCATTTAAAGGCACTTCGGTGTAGTGCGCAATGCGAGTACCGGGTGGATAAAGTGCCTTAAACAGCTACAATGTAATACAGTGTTTATATTAAACCTTGATTTGTAGCAGGGGAAAAAATGGCTTTGGACCCGAAGCAAGCAAGGCTGCTGTGCATGCTCTGTCTAACTTTCGGGTTTTTCGTGCTGGAGGTGGTGGTCAGTCGACTGACCGGCTCTCTGGCGATGCTGTCCGATTCGTTCCACATGCTGTCGGATGTGATCGCGCTGCTCGTGGCGCTGCTCGCGGTCAGACTCGCCGATCACACGGCTGCCACGAGCCTCAACACGTTCGGCTGGATCCGCGCGGAGGTGATGGGTGCGCTGGTTAACGCCGTGTTTCTCACTGCGCTCTGTTTCACCATCTTACTGGAGGCGGTGGAGCGCTACGCGGAGCCGCACGAGATAGAGAAGCCGCGGGTCGTGGTGTGGGTCGGGGTCGCCGGGCTCGCTGTGAATCTGCTGGGGCTGTTCCTGTTTCATGGGTATTCTGGACACGGACACTCTCACAGCGCGAGTAACGGGAGGTATGAGAAATCAGAGCCATCACCAGGGGAGACTTACGATCTGCTGGTGAAGAGCCAGAGTCCTGGCCGAGGTGCCCATACTGTCCAAGTCGAAGCAGGTACTTCATCTTTAATGATTCTTTTATTAAATAGTAGTGCTCGTTTTCTTTATGTCTGAATATATCATTTATGTGTGAATAAAATGTCATACAATACGTTTTTATATTTGATTTTTAATCATACACTTCACTCTTTAGATAACCACTTTTTACTTTTCTGGTAATGCACTCATTTACTCACATTTCTACTCTTCGAATAAACACACCGTACTCTGTTAATACACACTATTTGCTCATCTACTAAACTCTTTCTTTCGTTCACACTTTCTTTACTCTTCTGGTAAAAGCACAGTGCTTCCATTTTTACTCACTAATCAGAGGAATTGCTAATCCATATATA
>JAQMYL010000005.1:17866297-17902297 GCA_030014365.1 Clarias pachynema | reverse complement strand
GAGCTACTTTTTACTTTTACTTGAGTAGATTTTTATAAGGGTAACTTTACTTGTACTTCAGTAAAAGTTCACTAAAGAAACAGTACTTTTACTTAAGTACAAAATTTTATTACTCTTTCCACCTCTGACTGTATATTACCTCATAATACAACATAAAAGTTGATGATGTCACCGGCCAATGGCTGCGTGCTACCATTACCCCCGAATGGATGTGGTCAACTTGCTGCCGCTCCTCATGCTGCTCCAATGTTTCGGCAGCGCTCTGCAAGCGAATATGTGGTTTCTGTAAGCTTGAGCTCATCAGCCTAATGTACACATTTTCACAGTAGATGATGCTGCCTACTGTTAAATAAAGTGAGGAATGCCTGTGACAGAACTGCCTGCTCAAACAAACAAAGCCACAATCATAATTTCTGTTTTATATATGTAAGCCTAGAGGATACCCGCGGCTCTGTCTGTGTGCGGATCCGTACGTTCACATCCTACCTATACCTGCAAATGGAGTGCTGCCGCTCCTCAAGTTAATCCAATGTTTTGGCAGATATATTATTACCTCACAGTATGACATACGGTAAAAGTTGTCGTTGACTCTGCCTCCATATACTGGCCTCCCATACACTGCCCACCGGCGGCGGGCAAAACAAAGTTTAAACTCTGTGGCTCTAATAAACACACAAAATGGCCAGTACAAATTTGTTCATAATTTTACTGCTAAAAGTTTTCTCAAATTTTTTTATTGTACTTTTTTTTTTCTGTACTCTATTTTTCTTTTTCATTACTATATTTTTATTTTATATTCTTTTTATTTGAATTTTTTTATTTTTAATTAAATTATTTGATTTTTTTTAAATTCATGGGTGGTTGTAAAAACATTTCAATGCATATCATACTGTGTATGACTGTGTATGTGACAACTAAATATGAATTTAAAATATTTTTTAGGTAAATAATTAAAAAAAATCTTTTTTTCCCTAAATATTTATATGTTTGAAAACCAGTAATCTACGGGTTATGAATATAACAGAAACATTTGTAATTTGCTATTTAAATTTTATTATATTAGCTTTAGAATATTAAAATATTAACGCACCAAATTCTGTTTTTTTGGTTTAAAACAATCAGGAACTGAATATAAATAATGCTTTTGCCTGCAAGTTGCACTGAATAACTTTGACGTGATAACTAAACAACAACAACTTTCAAGAAATTGGGAACTTGTGTAAATGTAGTTTTGCTCTTAGCAGTCCTGGCCTGAATGGGCGGGGCAAAACCGTGTGAGCGGAGTGTGATTTGTTCAGCAGCTCTTCCTGCGCTCTTAATTCTCTCTTCCGGTTGTTAGCATTGACCTCCAACATGGCGGCTATCCGAGCTCTAGGTGTCCTGTCCAGATTTACTGCAAGAGGAAGATATACACTGCTTTCAGGTACACACACTTTATCATCGTGTACTGTAGTTCTCAGCATTCGTTGACCTCAACGTGAAATTAATAAAGATCTATATTCAGGCAACTAGCTTCAGTGACTCTTTGCTGAATAAACGCTGTGCCACCAAACGTTATATGTGCACATTGTAAAAGCGTGTAATGCGTGGTAAATATGATCATATAAAATGGAATTAAATAAATATTTTTTACTTAAGAGCCGAATAAAATAGCACGTTGGCTAACTACACCAACTGAGTTGAATCCTTCTTCTTGCTATAGTTGAAATAGTATTGTTACAGAATACTATTCGTTTCTATTATATTGCTCGTTTATTGCTATTTTTGACATGCTTTATGAAAATAACCGGATTCTACGGCTTAAAATAGATTTCTTAGATACTTTGTCATTGTTAAAATAACCCGTGATACAGAGTTTGGGGAGAATGTGGGGTAAAGGTCATCAGTCTGCACTGCCTGAGTTTTTTGCCCCGCCCACCGTCACCATGCCAACGCTTTATGGCTTACGTGTATACTAATTATAATGCATTCTAATAAAGCTACATTAATAAATACTAATAATAATAAATGCAGTAGTATGCAGGCTAGGCTTTCTGTGTATACATTACTTTCTCTCTGGTGTTATCTACATTAACACACTCGATTCGTTCGTATTAAATGAATGTGATTTACCAAAGACTAATTTTTTTTTTTTGTGTGGCTACACTAAATTTTCATTAAATAACTTACAATTGTCTAAAGTTTAACTTCTGTTATTTTATTGCTACTTTATGCGAAGGTGCTCCTGGAAGGAGCTTCAGCATTGCATCTTGCTTAATGGGTAACTATTTAGCTTTTACCAGAATTAACATGACTTGATATTTTTTCCACGTGTTTTTGAGCTGTGAAATAACTTTTCTGGTGCTTGTATATTCAGCCCGTACACATGTCAACTATGAGGTCAAAGGAGATGTGGCCGTTGTTCGCATCAACGACCCAAATTCTAAGGTAAACGTTGCTTAGACAAACTACACTCTTATATTTATTTCTAGAGATTACCTACATACATGAGATCCTGATGGCTGCGTGCTCCAGTAACCTGCGGTCAACTTGCTGCCACTCTTCACACTGTTCCAATGTAATGCCTGTGACATGAACACAGTATGACATAAAATTGGATGATGCTGCCTGGTGTAACATTTGTTGAGGAATGGATGTCACTGTGCTCCAGTGTTTTCGACGGCATGACGTAAAAGCTGCTAATGGCATGTGATGTCTATAATGTAAAAGCTAATAATCGCATGTGACACACCCACAGTATGACATAAAAGCTGAAAATCACAAACACCACCCGTTGCGTAAGCAAACAAAAAACATAATTTCTGATAGATAGATAGATAGATAGATAGATAGATAGAACATATACACTGCCTGGCCAAAAAGGTGACCATTTCAGAAAGGTCAACTAGCAACTAAGGAAATTTAAATGACTAGAAATGGGTTAAGGACCCTTTGTCACATTCAACCTTCAACCAAATGGGATGAGTACTTGCAGGATTGGGACTGAACCATAAGTAAACCTCTTTTTGGTGAGGCTGATCAGAAGAAAAGCCTCCAATTTGCTAGGGAACAGATTGGACTTTGGAACAATGGAAAAAGGTCATGTTGTCTGATAAGTACAGATTGACCATATAATAGACTGATTGGTGCATTAGGAAAAAAATGGAAGTGCTGCACCCATTAAGCATAATGTGCAAGCTTCTGAAGGTGGTGTTAGGATCTGGGGTTGCTTCATTTGGTCAGGTCTAGATGCAGCATCATTATTATATACACACACAATACAGTAATTCTGTTTGGCCTGCTATTGGTGTTTCTGGCTGGTGGGTGTGTTACAGGCATTCCTCAATGGATAAAACAGTAGGCAGTGTCAACATCAACTTTTATGGCATACTGTAAGGTAACAATACATCTTTATTTGATTACCAAATCATCAATAGGTAGATGTACGGGGCGGAGCTGCGGGTAACCTTTAGTGTGTCAATAAAATGTCAGCTGATGTCCTGATTATATTCAATGACCAGGTTATCACTTCTTTGTTTTTTTTTGTTCCCTGATGACGTGGACATACAGTAAAGAGTGATTCTGGAAGCATGAAGAATAATTTTCACAATTTACTTAATCGAACGGACCAAAACATTGTGTGCTGTAATCAAGGCTAAAGATTACTGAATATATTCTTCAAATGTGTGACTTTTTTGTTTATATAATAGATAACATGATTAATTTGTGTTTATAGGTGAACACTCTGTCCGTTACAATGCAAAAGGAGATGATTGAAGTCATTGATGAGATTTGGGCGAATGACGCAGTCAGAAGTGCTGTACTGATCTCCTCTAAGCCTGGCTGCTTCATTGCAGGAGCCGATATCAAGTTAGTAACATTTCAGTTTTTACATGTTGGTGTATTATAAAAATAGCTTTTTCGAATGCATGCCCAGCATCCTTTTTGGTTTAATTAAATGGAGAACCACATGGTGCTATGTACCAGTATATCACCAAACGTTTGTGGACACCTGACAACCACACCCATGTGTGCTTTTTGGAAGTCCAATTTAAGATATAATCCCCAATTGCTGTTATTATAATTTCCACTTTTCTCAAAAGGCTTCTCATTAGATTTTGGAGCATGGTTGGGCGGATAGACTCATTTTAACCAAAAGAGCATTTGTGTGACTGTGCATGCTTCTCAAATTCTTCCACTGGGCCCTTTATTTTCAGTGAAGAGCTATCCTAATTGTACACCATACAAGATCCTTTTACATAATTGGGTGCTTCAAAATGTCTTGTAATATTATGAAGAAGCGCTACATAGAAATGTGATGGTCAGGTCAAGTGTCCAGAGAGTTCGGCCATATGGTGGATTTTATCGTTTCACTTTATCTTTATTTGTACGCAGCATGATACAGGCCTGCAGGAGTGCAGAGGAAGTAAGCAAACTCTCTCATGAAGGTCAGAAGATGTTTGAGAAAATTGAGAATTCTCCCAAACCAATTGTTGCTGCCATTAATGGATCGTGTCTTGGTGGAGGACTAGAGGTATTAACTTTTCCTTAAGTCATTGGATACCAGAAATGGTATGTTGTTTTAATAAATGAATTTGTATAAACGTATAGTAGAAAAATCTTTATCATGATTTTAAAAAATATGAAAAAAAAAGTGTATTGTTTTCCCATAAAATATAAATACTTTCGGGACAGGCAAAATATTAGATATTAGATATTATATGCATCACTTTAAGGTTGTACAGATTGTCTGCACTGAATTAATCTGTGTAATATCCTATGAAGGGATGGATGACATTTTATTTTACTATTTATCTTTAAGAGAAATTGAATCTATACACCCCAATTCTCTTGTTTTCTTTTTTTTTTTTATAAAAACTTTGCAGTTTGCCATTGCCTGCCAGTACAGAGTCGCCACCAAGAATAAGAAGACAGTTCTGGGCACTCCTGAGGTCATGCTTGGTCTTCTTCCTGGTGCTGGAGGAACACAGAGGCTTCCCAAAATGGTCTCTGACAACTTTTCAAAAGAGTTAGACCTAAATGTTGTAAAGAATTATACAGCATATCATTAAAAAAATGCATTGACTGACTACAATAATTGACCAAGATTAATAATTCTTGGGTGTTTACTTTTTCTTAGGTAGGGATTCCCAGCGCCTTTGACATGATGCTAACAGGAAGAAATATTCGTGCAGATAGAGCCAGGAAAATGGGGCTGGTTCACCAACTAGTTGACCCACTTGGTAATAATCCAAGCTAATAGTCTTTTGTGCATGTTGTTTTTGAGTTGTCTTAACTTTCAAATTTTTAACACAAACTCAGGCCCTGGATTGAAGAACCCAGAGGAGAGAACCATGGAATACTTGGAGGAAGTGGCAGTAGACTGTGCCCGTGGAATTGCTGACAAGAGAATCCCACTCACTAAAGAAAAGGGTTTGATGCAAAGTATGTGTCTTGTTTAAATTTTTAGTCCTTTTGTTTATAATGTTAGTTTTATAAACAAAAACTAACACTTTTAAATGCAAAAATCTGATTGGTCAGATGGTGTTGATTCATTTTCCATAACAGCAGCTCAGACAGTATTTTGGCAGCAAAGCACATAACAGGCTTACAGGTGTATCTCAATAAATTAGAATATCGATTGCAATATTTATTTCACTAATTCAATTTAGAAAAGTGAAACTCATTATATAGATTAATTACACACAAACTGTTATTTTCCAAGTGTTTTTCATTTTCATTTTGATGATTATGGCTTACAGCTAATAAAAACCCAAAATCTCAGAAAATTAGAATATTACTTAAGACCAAAAAAAAAAATGTAACACAGAAATTGTTGGACTACTGAAAAGTATGAACAATTTCAGGACTCAATACTTGGTTGGGGCTCCTTTTGAATGTATTACTGCAGCACAGTGTTGCGACTTTGTCGTTATATTTAGCGAGTATTCAGACCCTTCTAGCGACACATTTTTTAAAAAGCGACTAGCGACAAATCTAGCTTTGTGGTGTTACTGGAGACTTTTGGAGATTTTGATGTGTCCATTTATTTTGATTGTGTAGCCTACTGAACCAGACTGTGAGACCATTTAAAGGCTCAGGAAACCTTTGCAGGTGTTTTGAGTTAATTAGCTGATTAGAGTGTAACACAATGAGTCTCCAGTATTGAACTTTTTCACAATATTCTAATCTTCCAAGATACTGAATTTTAGGTTTTCATAAGCTTTAAAACATAATCATCAAAATTAAAAGAAATAAACACATGAAATATATCAGTCTAGGTGTAATGAAGCTATATGATGAGTTTCACTTTTACTGAAATCAACTTTTTGATGATATTCTAGTTTATTGAGATGCACCTGTATATTAATGTGCTAATGTTAATTATTATTTCTATAGTCATAAATTGTTCACAGGGACTTTACTGACAGATGCTCTCCATGAGCTAAAACATAAGTGTTAATTATAGTGTAACTTTAAATAAGGAGATGTTTAATATTTTAGGAGGCTAACAATAACTTATTGGGAGAATTCTTTAGGATGTATTTTTTTTATTGTTCTTATTTATATCAAATAAAAGACAAAGTAATGGTTTGTTTGCTATAGTGTAAGTTCTCACCAAAATGGAATATAAAATATATCATTTCTACCACTTCTATAATTTATATAATTTCTAGAAATTGAATAAAAATGATAAACAATAAAATGTCTCAATAAATACATTGAAAAAACTATGATTAAATTTATGATTAAAAATTTTTTTTAAATTGCTGTTATATAAGAGGGCGGCACGGTGGTGTAGTGATTAGCACTGTCGCCTTGCACCTCCAGGGTCTGGGTTCGATTCCCGGCCAGGTTCGATTCCCGTCTCTGTGTGCATGGAGTTTGCATGTTCTCCCCGTGTTTAGTGGGTTTCCTCCGGGTACTCTGGTTTCCTCCCACAGTCCAAAGATATGCAGGTTAGGCTAATTGGCTTTCCCCAAATTGCCTGTAGTGTGTGAATGTGAGTGTGTGTGTGTGCCCTGCGATGGATTGGCACCCTGTCTCGTGCCCTAAGTCTCCTGGGATAGGCTCCAGGTCCCCTTGACCCTGAATACAGGATAAAGCGGTATAGAAGATGAGTGAGTGAGTGATGTATAAGACATGCTAGTACTGGAAAGTAATCATTCCCGCATGGCAACAGTAACATAGCATTATCGATTCCTTTTTTTGTAAGATGAACCACAACCGTGTTTTATTTCTTAATTATTCTGTAATACCTATCTCACTTTTCATACTTTGTTCTGCAGAAATACAAGACTATGTTATGAGCTTTGGGTTTGTGCGTAATCAGATCTACAACACTGTTCAGAAAAAAGTCGTAAAACAGACTAAAGGACTGTATCCTGCTCCCATGAAAATCATTGAGGTATGACGCTGTTTTTTCGGGGGCCTAACCCTTCCATTAAAACACAAAAAGATAATTTACCTGTCTACTAATTTCCTCAAAATTTTTCTCCATAGTGTGTAAAGACTGGCCTGGAGCAAGGGGCAGATGCAGGATTCTTGGCAGAGTCTCAGGTACAGTAAATTCACATAGAGGAAATGTACAATTTGGATAAATTACTTTTAATAGCAGGGTAATTTAAAGGGTTTAACTAATTTAATACATTGCAGAACTTTGGCAAATTAGCAATGACCCCAGAATCCAATGCACTTATTGGTCTTTATCATGGCCAAGTTGCTTGCAAGAAGAACCGATTTGGAGTCCCTCAAAAGGAAGTAAAGTAAGGTTGACCAATTTAGGATTAACATCACATCTGTATCATAGTACATCTGTATATATTTCTTCATTAATGTATTGCTTTCTATTGCATTCTCCATAGAACATTGGCCGTCTTGGGAGCAGGGTTAATGGGGGCAGGAATTGCCCAGGTTTCTGTGGATAAAAGCATTAATACCATTCTTAAGGACACCACTCAGGAGGGACTTAACCGAGGGCAGCAGCAGGTTTACAAAGGGTGAGAACTGAGCTAAAATGCACTGTTTTATAGTCTTTTGTTAAGTGGTAATATTTCTTTTAAAAGATACAGTAGTGCATATCAATGTTATATTTACCCTGATTTATTTGTTGTAGATTAAATGACAAGACAAAGAAGAAGAGCATTACCGCATTTGAAAGGGACAGCATACTATCAAACCTCACAGGACAGCTAGACTACAGTGGCTTCCAAAACGCTGACATGGTCATCGAAGCTGTGTTTGAGGATATCGCCATTAAACACAAAGTCATAAAAGAAGTCGAGGCTGTAAGTAGTGTTTGGTCACAATGTCAATTTTTGTTTTCAGAGGTCAGATTTGACATTTAATCCTGATTTGCATTTTTTGTTATTCTTATTATTTCAAGAAAGTTAAAAGTAATAAATGCAAAATAACAAGACGCACTAATCCTTTGCATCATTATGCTTATTTCTTTCCTAACAAGCTCTATAACTTGGATGTCACCCATGTGCCAATCAGTGACATTTTTTTTTTAATGTAAACAGGTCATTCCTCCCCACTGTATATTTGCCTCCAACACATCAGCTCTCCCAATCAAAGACATTGCAGCTGCCAGTAAGCGACCAGAGAAGGTCAGTCAGCATTAAGGCTCTTTTAGTAATTTTGAGATTGATTGATTAATCAGTGAACTCGCTCAACTCTGTGGTTTGTCTCAGGTAATTGGAATGCATTACTTCTCTCCGGTGGACAAGATGCAACTTCTGGAAATCATAACCACTGATAAAACTTCGAAGGACACTACCGCATCTGCAGTGGCAGTTGGCCTGAAACAAGGCAAAGTCATTATTGTGGTTGGGGTGAGTTACGTTTAAAAAGGAAAGAGTCTTTTGTTCGTTTTTAACTCCTACCGTGGGTAATGTACGAGCTAGACAATCGCTTTGGAACTGGAATTGTGTGGTGAGAACAAAAAAGCAGCGCAAGCAATTATATACGAAGAGAAAGGAAAGGCAACACTGATTAGCATGGAATGGAAATTCAATTGGAAAGCCAATTGGGATGAGTAGGAAATAAAATGGATTTAAGAGTGGATGAGAGTGGGATTTAAAAAAACTAAAGTCCTGACCTTCTAAACTGAAGAATATGTTTCACAAGATGTGATTTGTTATTGATTACCAATTGCCATTCATTGGCATTTACTTTATACAATAAACAACAGTAATGTAAAAATATAGAAATGATTAAATATTGAAACTTAACAAAATTTAAAGATTTGGTCTGTGTTATTGTACTTAATGCTACTACTTTAATTGCAGGATGGACCTGGGTTTTATACCACTAGGTGCTTGGCTCCCATGTTAGCCGAAGCAGTCAGATTACTGCAGGTTTGTGTTGGTTTTTTTCCATTAGTAATATGTATGTTATAAATTAATTAATTAATAAATAAAAGAAGCTTGAAAACAACAGTTTAAATCTTTGTGGTATTCTGGAAACACAGGAAGGTGTAGACCCCAAGAAGCTGGATTCTCTGACTACAGGCTTTGGCTTCCCTGTGGGTGCTGCTACACTCGCCGATGAAGTGGGTATCGATGTCGCCACTCACGTGGCTGAGGACCTGGGCAAAGCTTTCGGCTCGAGGTTTGGTGGAGGAAATCCTGAGCTGCTGAAAACGATGGTGGAGAAAGGTTTCAAAGGTAAGGATAAAGCAAGCTATGTGACATGGAATTACATTTACCTGAGCAGATCATGTTGATCAGTGTGTATGTGATTTTACGTCATTAGGCCGGAAGTCTGGTAAGGGCTGCTATATTTACCAAGCTGGAGTTAAACGTAAAGATGTCAACCCAGAACTAGGGGCCATTCTGGAGCGTTACAAGATGACAGCAAACCCTTCAGTGTAAGTGTAACTATGCAGGTGCATTAATGCTATCGAAACTTTGCTAACAGTTCTGCTTCTAGTGATTTTTATCTTAACACATTGCTGTTGCTGTCTGTCGATGCAGGTCATCAGACACAGACGTGCAGTACAGACTGGTGTCTCGCTTCGTGAATGAAGCTGTGCTGTGCCTACAGGAGGGCATCCTTGCTAATCCAGTGGAGGGCGACATCGGGGCGGTGTTCGGCCTTGGTTTTCCCCCTTGCCTTGGAGGTGGGAATCCAAAGTGTTACAAATTAGATAGATTAATTAATGTTTCATTCCTGAAATTTTAGCCAGCTAAAGATTACTTAATGAATCTGTTTGTTCATTCCCAAACAGCATGTCTGTTCATAAGGAACTGGGTTCATCAATACTTGGGTCATGTGATGCATTGAGATGATTACTTTTACTTTATTTATTAAACTGCTAGAGGTTACCAGCGGCACCGGCCGCGTACATCCACCTAATGCTGTAGAAAATCAAATTAAGACATTTTATTACTACACAGTATGACATAAAAGCTGATGACGACCTTGCCTACTGTTAAATTCATTGAGACGCCTGTGGCATGCACACACCAGCCAAAGAAACACGGGCAAAAGGCCAAACGGAATTCTGATTTTTTTTTTTTTTATAGATGGAAGATTACGACCTGATGATTTTTTTTATGCAATATAAACTCAGATATTTAACTGTCAAATGTTTTTATCTAGGCTAACAACACATAATGTCTCAAACAATCCCCATTAATAGGATGATTGCCAATACTTAACTCAATTATCCACTCAAAAAAAAAAAAAGACAAACTCCACATAAATTCTTATGTGGAGTTTTCAGAAATTGTGAGCTAGCTTTCTTTTTAAGTTAATGTCAAGAGGAAAAATGTTTTTGCTCCTGAGAAGATGCAAACCGCTTTATCCTGAATATTTTACTGTACTGGAACTTGTACAGTTGTCTGAGGTAGTCTCCTAGAGTAGTCACCGTAGATGTACAAGAACGAGTGCATCACTACAAACCATACCATAGTAATTTAAATTACAGCCAGTACTCTTGTCATGGTGCAAAGCGGTTATTTAAAATGAATCAACACTTTGTGACTGAACTGATGTCGAGCTGTGGTTGAAATGATATTTAACATAGTGTCTGTCTGTGTCAGGTCCCTTCCGCTTTGTGGACAGCCTCGGCGCGGACAAATTGGTGGCAAAGATGAGACGGTTCGAGGAGGTGTACGGAAACCAGTTTACTCCATGCGCACTTTTGCTTGAACATGCCAAGGATCCGAGCAAAAGATTTCACAAGTGACCAGTGAAGATGTGCCAACAGTGAATTCTCTGTATTGTAAACAGAAAACATTGCTGCACTTAGAGGTCATAATGTGTTAATTATATAAAAGACCTCCTTTTGTTAATAAAACATAACATAATGTGACTATAAGTGATAAAGTAATATTTTTACTTATTTCTTTTCTTTTTAAAAAGAAATGATTGTACATGTCGGTAATAATGCTTCTGATTGGACTTGCATTACTTACTGTAGAGGTTATGGGCCAGAACATCTTAAGGACAACATCAATAACGTAATTCTCTTTTGCTTCATTGAACAGTATAATTTTTTTTCTGTGTATATTTAACTAATTGATTTGGATAAATATTAGCACTTACGTGGACCATTAGCTGATGGACCATACAATGCAAAGAGTCAGTGAGAAAATAAACATTAAATGTTTCAACTTGTAAAGGTGGAATTCTTAAATATGTATGTTCTATTAAGACTTTCCCATGCTGTACATTTGCCAACATTTTTCAAATCTCTTGGAATTTCTAGGCAGCTATCACAGTCTGTTTTGATGTACATTAAAAGCAGCACCACTATTCGATTTGATTATCTACTGTGCGCTATAAGGTTTATATATAAAGCCTTGATTTGTCACATATACATTACTGCACTGTGAGATAATTTTTTCGCATATCCCAGCATAGCTGGGGTCAGAGCGCAGGGTCAGCCCTGAGACTGCACCTCTGGAACAGATAAGGTTAAGGGCCCAACAATGGCAACCTTTTGAAACTGGGGTTAGAACTGCCAACCTTCCAATCAGTAACTCAGTGCCTAGCCCTCTGAGCCACCACTGCCCCCAGGCATTATATAATAATATAATATAACGCATGTTGCCCTTACTTTTAAATAGAGGTTAAAACATTCCGTATTACAGCACAGTCCAGTAGTGATGTTACTATGATGCAGAAGCTCTGAAACTTGTCTCGAGCAAAATGGGGCGTGTCTAAATGAAGCCTCACTTCGAGGTTCCCTGAGAGTCATGTGATCAGTGACAAACGAAGCCTAGCGTTTGTTGGAATCATGTGACAAACATTATGTTGTGATGGGAAGTTTGGGTCATTTTAGTGACTCGGTTCTTGGAATCTCGTTCATCAAAATGAACGAATCTTTTTTTGATTCATTTAGTTCATTTCGTTCGTTTGGTCAGAAATAAAATGTTACATTTCAATAAACAGACCCCCAACATGTCTATATATACAAATTTTGGCTATAGTTCCAATAATGAAAATGCTACAATGCAGCTAAGGACATATTATGATAAACAGTTTGAACAGCTCACCTCTCACATCTTCTGGTTGGAATCGTTCGTTCTTTTGTCACGTGACTCTCAAAGACACTATGCAGTGAAGTACACAGGAATAAGAATTGAACGAGTCTTCTGGTCCTAGTCACTTCCTCAATTTCCTGTGTAATGCACTGAATAGCATCTATGGGATTTACGTGACAAAAGAATGAATCAGGATTCAGGAAACTTTATTTTTTGTATTTCAAAATGAACTTCACATTTTTATATAATATATGAAGAAGGAAAATGCACACAATCTTTTGGTTTATATTAATATCAATTTCTCTCATAAACTCATGTTATTGTATCTAGTTTTTTCTTTCTCTCTTCTACTGATTTTCTAAATTGTGTGTTTTAATCCTTGATGTGTGTGTTGAATCCTTAACACTGACTGGCAAATTTCTATATACTAGTCAAATATTCCAAACAGTGGCTTGTTAGCTGCATTCATGTTTGTGTTTATAATTAAATAAAGCGAGTTCTTCATGTTTCTTTTCTATTCTAAATCTTCAGTTAATTTTCGAAGATTCAGAGATGGTGAATATGTGCAACACACACACAACTGACACACGACTGTGTCGCTACACAACATTTGTCCACTAGATGGCAGTACAATTCGCCCTGGAATGAAGCCTATGAAATTAACCTTTTGGTGAAACTATTGTCTGGGAAGCTTCGACACCTAAATGAAGCTTGACCTGAGCATCACTAGAGTCCAGCTCTTGAATCTGGCAACCTCAATAAACAAAGCAGATCTGTTTTTGTAAAGTGAGTTTATTGCACTATGAAACTATCATCCAAAACCCATCACTCCCTTTTAATTGTAATTATACACAATTCTGTAAGCAAAAATGTCATGCTTTTAAGTATCCTAGTTCAGGAAACATTTTATTTGTCATTCTGATTTTTGATTATTACACAATTAGGTATTCAAATGTAAACCAACGTCAGTTCTTAGCCTGATCAAAGGTGGACACTGGCCATCCTCGATTTAGATCTTTAAAAAAAGACTAAACTTAAGCAAACGTATGTACCTGCTAGCTGTACAAAGTGTTCAAGCCCATGCTTAACTATGGATAGCCAGCATCTGCCTTTGCAACTAGTTTTTCAAGTCATCTTGCCATGAACTAGTGTACTTAAATTCATCAGTTAAAAAAAGTGCTAAATGTATCAGTAAGAAGATAATAATCATAATAAAGCTGTTACTTAGATTGAAACAGAGAGCCAAGATAAACCAGTCAACACTTACTGAATACTAGTAATGCCTGTTACGAGAATATTAAGAAGTAGTAGAAAATTCAGTAAAGGTGACAAAATCACTAACAACCAAAACAATTTACATGCTCAAATACCTTTACGGTTAGTACATCATAAATCACTGCTTTGAAATCACTTGAAATACGAGTGTATTCTGAACTTCCTCTTACCATCACCAAAAAGGTTTCTGCATCCCCACAGCAATTGTTGGATGAAAAACATTAAAAAATGAATGCTGGAAAGGACAGGGAAGAGAAGTGACACATGCTCAATAAAAACTAGGAAAATAAACCCCAACAAAGTGCAGCAATTTAACCAAACATGGTAAAAGGAAGGCATAGATCATTTCATAAGCCTAAATTTTTACACATGTATCCAGAATAGACCTTTGCATCTGGGACTCACATGTTCAGCCTATAGTCCCTAAAGTGCAGAATCTCAGACAGATAAAACATCAGTGGGACTGAGCAGCATTTGTTCATAAAACAAGTGCGTATAATTGCTTTTAACTCATCTTTACAGAAAATAAATCTGTACTTAGAAACAAACATGGTTTGATGTAATTATCCTGAATGAACTACCTTACGCTGACTCTTTAGACCAACTGCCATACAAACTATAAATGCAATAAAGACTATGACAGTCAGGCCAGTCTGTGCCTTTACAGGGATCATATGTGCACCAGGTGTATGAAAACGTGACACCGGGGAATAACAGAGAACAGTCTTTTGACTTCACTGCCGCAGAGCATAAGGCACAACCTCGAATGTTAGATGGGGAAGTGTCATTAAAAACCACTCATTGACGATTCAGCAATTCAACCACTACCCACGAGCTATCCAAATAAACCAAGTTCTCCTATTTCTAAATGGCATTAAGGCACAATCAGAGTTCACAATAACATGAATGTTACGTGTTACATGTCCCTTATGTATTTCATAATAAGTGTGTGATTATTTGACTTGGTTTCCCTGTACACAGTGCTGCTGTCAGATCACTAAAGTAACAAAAGGTCCTGTTTAATTGAATAGTACTAACAGAAAATGTTGAAAATGTATGTTGTTTTCATGTTGGAACAATAGTACAGTGAGAGGTAAAGGTCTTGTCCAGCATTATGGGCATTTAGGTTAACAAAACTGTAAGAGATCAATCTTGTGCATTGTATATGGTGTGAGGGTTTTTGGAAGCAAAGCAGCTGTTCAGCTGCAACACCCCCTCCCTCCTGCAGAGCTGCTTCTGTTGTTCATGTCAACATTTTCATTGGTGGGTTCCTTTCCAGGGGTCTACAAGAAAGATCAAAGCATAGTTTTGTTATAAAATGGGTAGAGGATCAACTGCAATCGCATGACAATAAACATGTCATGTCACATGTAATAAAAATGAGCTCTCTGTGGTTTTAGAAAAGAAAATACCTAAAAGTACTATGTACACCTTTAAATACACTATATGGCCAAAGGGTTGTGGACACTTGCCTGCCACGTGCATATACAGTCTCTCTCAAAGTACTGTCACCAGGTCGGTAGCACACAGTTATAAAGGATGATGTTCTATGCTATGACCTTACAATTTCCCTTCACTGGAGACCCAAATGCCCATGTGCACAAAGTGAGGTCCGTAAACTGTGGCTTGCCCAGAGCCTTGACCTCAACCCTCCTCAACACCTATCTAAAGAACTTGATCAGACTGCAACCCAGACTTCTTCATCCAACATCAGAACTCACTAATGCTCTTGTGGCTGAATGAGCAAATTCTCAAGCCATGCTCCAAAATCTATGGAAACCTTCCAAGAAGAATGGAGCCATTTTTAGCAGCAAAAGAGGGACTTAACCTAGAATAGGTTGTTAAATCCCCCCCCATTTTTGCCCGATTTTCTCCCCTAATTTTGTCGTGTCCAGTTCCTCCCAGTCACTAGGGGCTCCCACGTTAAGCTCATACCGCCACTCAGTAGGGAGGGCCGTAGACCGCCCACGTGTTTCCTCCAACCCACGTGACATCACCGACCATTTTTTTCCAACTGCTTGCTCACAAACTTGGAGGAACAGCGCTATCCGCTCCTTCTGCTTACGCAAGCTCACAGACGCCCTTGATTGACTTGTAGAGCCGTCGTTAATGTGGGAGCGCGAAGTACCTCTCATCCCTCCCCCCTGAGAGAGCTCGGCCAATCAGCTCTCTCTATACCTCCGGCTGTGAGAGGCAACAGCATCACCCGGGGTTCGAACCAGCGATCTCCGGATTAGAATAGGTTGTTAAACATATGCGAACCAAAAAAAAAACCCCGAAGGGCATTCAAGTCAAACTGGATCTTGATTGTGCAGATTGTACAGTATTATGATTGTATTTTTGTAGTGCAAAAACATGTGGACAAATGTGGATCCCTCTTTTCTACCGGGAATGGAGTGCCATTACTGTTCCAAGAGATCAGACTAATGGTAATTTCAGTTTTCCTGATTTGGGACTGGGCACAAAACTTGTATGGAAACATTTAGCGAGTCTTCCAAGGGCAATGGAATGAAAATACCTCAGGAAAAAAAAAATTGCACCGTTTTTGAGTTGTGAGGATGCCTTTGGTGCATGTGCCAAACCACTGCTCAATGACTCCTAGTTCGCGTGTTTTTGGTTCCATTGAAAAACGAGACACGTTTAGTTTGAGGTTGTTAGTTACCACATGGACAAAATCAAGATAATTAAGATGAATACTTCATTAATAATATCTATCTTATTGAACTTCTTTGATGAAAAAATCTGAAACCAGAAAATAGCAAAATAGCAGCAATAAATTAAATTAAAGCTTAAAGATGGAAATTATTGGAGTTGAAGGGGCGTGGTCAAGCAAAGTGCCGTGTGAAGCCACCCTTCAGAGTGAGGTAAGGGGGAAAAGGACACACACCTGAGGAGAATATGGCCAGTTAGTGTTTGTGTTGTTGTAATCTGAAAAAAGTGGTGAGGAAAACATCATGCGCCTGAGAGAGAGAATTTGTGTGGAGAGCTCAAAAGCCAGCAACAATGTGTGTGCGCGCGCGCGCGTTTCACTTAAAAAAATGTTCCCTGAGAAAAACTGAAAATAAAACTCAGTCACTAATTATCCACATTCTCTTTGCCTGAGTTAAAGAGTGAAATGTTGACACTTTGGATTTTTTTTTTTTTTTGCTTGTGAAGGTGTTTGCCATCTCATTACTCCAGTAAGCCTCACACCTACATGTCAGAGTGCTCACAGCTTGAACAAGAATCCAGCTTGATGGCATCAACAATTACATTTGTTGCCAACTAATCTGATTGTTTGGTTGACAATATTGATTAATTGCTGCACCCCTACACAGGGCTCCTGATGGCTTTAAAGTTTATGCTGGATATATTCCCTGTGCCTGAGAGTTTCTCTTGTTCAGGGTGACGGCGGGTTTGACTTAAATTCCCCATTTTGCCCACATGAACGTAATACACAGACGTGAAGGACAAACCTCTGACGACAGTTCAAGAGGGTTGAAATCTTTACAGCTAAACATTTGACAGACCTCACCTTTTGCAAAATGTCCTCGGCAAGAGTGAGGAAAGCTTTCTCTATGTTGATGTTTGCTTTTGCACTCGTTTCAAAGAAGCGGATGTTGTGTTCTGAGGCAATCTAAAAACAAACAAGAAATATAATGTGATTAAATGAGTCTGAACCACATCCCTCAAACTCACTGTTTAAGTCTGCATTCTGTACACATCCCCCAGCTGTTCACGGTGCATACCTGAGCTCCCTTTTCTTTAGATACTATACGCATGTCCTCCATGTCACACTTGTTACCAAGCAGCATTCTTTCCACGTCCTCATTCGCATGCTAGGAAGATGAATCAGACTGAAGTTAAAAATAAGCCATAGGCATAAACAAACAAAAAAAAAAAACTAAACAACTATTAGCAGTAGTACCAACACTTAAAACACATTTAATTACTAGAGAAATAAAACAGCTTTTGACCTCAGAGTTTCTTCTTCTGGCCGCCACCCCACACACACACATCCACAAAAATGTTTGTCTCATAACCAACAGCATCACCTAGTGGTGTGCAAACGTTTCACCTACATGCTTGTTAGCTTTGATGAAATTGTTGGTTTAAATCTGAGGACTATTTGGTGATTTTGCTTGCTGTGAAAACTGTGTTTTAAAGACAGAAGCATGGCTGTTATACCCAGTATATAACGCAGTGTTGGAGCAATAATTTATGCGTTATAAAAATAATGAGATAACATCAGGCTTAGGCAAAGTCACAGCTCCCACTAGAGCGAACACCCTGAAGCATAATATGTAAATCTCAAGCATATTATGTGAGACGACAAGGCTTCCAAGGACAGTATGTCTTACAGATATTCTGTAATTTCTTGCGGGAAAAAAAGCAGGGCCATTGTCCACAATAATACAAGTGTGCTGGAAATACTCAAAAACCAGTCTTCCTGTTTTACTACAGTCCATTTAAGATTAATCTAGTTGGCTAAATTAATCCCACCTCCTCAATGTTTCGCAGCCATTTGCTGATATTCTCAAAGCTTTTAGCGTTGGTAATGTCATACACCAGCAGGATCCCCATGGCTCCTCTGTAGTAAGAGGTTGTGATGGTGTGAAAACGCTCCTGTCCAGCTGTATCCCTGAAATAGCAGAGTTAGAAATAGAAATTGAATCAGATTCTGCATTTGAAATCAGAATGAGCTTTGAGGGTTTTTATTTGACACATGATGAAAAGCCTTTCAGTAACTATTACCTACCATATCTGAAGCTTGATCCTCTTGCCATGTAGTTCAACAGTCTTGATTTTGAAATCTATTCCTGGAAAATTATGTTTCATAGGTTAATACAGAAACATGACTATTTTACAGGTGTTGCAAGTAATTTCTGAATTTTAAAATATTTTATTATACTCAGTGGATAACAGGGATGGGAATCACTGTTCAAGGAACGCCCGGTATGATATCACGATACTTTGGTGTCGATTTGATCTGTTTTGCGATTCTACAAGTATCACAATTTTTTATATATATTATTCAAGATTTTGTTACAATTTTAAACAAACTTAGGATGCGAAACAGGATGCTGTGCTGCCTGTAGGATTATGGAAGAATGGCAACATTTTACCACTTCAAATGAAAACACACACACACACTATATATATATATATATATATAATATTTTATAATCATATATTTTGTGCCGATACATGAATTCCCACTCAAAAGAATCAGGATATAAAATCACTGAATCGATTTCTTTCTCCCATCTCTAGTGGATAAATAAAGTGTATTGTTTAAATAATCTCAGATCATACAGTTAAAATACAGGTGGCAGGTTCATCGTTAAGCTGGAAGCATTTCCTAAGGTCATCTGATTAACTGAATGCACATAGAATTCTTACCGATTGTTGAGATAAACGTGGTGTTGAACGCGTCATCTGAGAAGCGGAACAACACACAGGTTTTGCCAACTCCCGAATCTCCGATAAGCAGGAGCTTAAACAGCAAATCATAGGTCTTCTTGGCCATTTGGCATGAAGCTTCAAAGCGGACACTCCTTCAAATGAACTAGTCGAAGTGTAAAAGGCAAGCGGCCTACCGTCCTGATCCTCGAATCTAAACGAGAAGCTTCACCAAGAGCAGTTCATATTAACCAGGTTTACTGATCGATATAGTTAGCGCGTTGCTAGCTCCCTAACTGTCAAAGTTTCCTAGCTATAGCAGCCGCTAGCTTTAGCCACTACAGGGCCACACGATTAAAGTAGCTCGCTAGTTAGCTTACCTACTAGCTCTTGTGATTCAAGAGCCAGTCGAAAAGAAAGACTACAAGCTTAAATGGTTTTTAGGCCAAAGACAAAAACAGCTATTACGTCTAAAACAGTTATGACTGCACGGAACTCGTCAACCAACACGGAAAAAGACGCCACTGCGCATGTGTAAACATTTCACAGCTAGCAGTGTCACTAAACCCGATACCCCCCGCCCTGCCCAATTTTTACTGCGCACGCGTGTACTTTGTTGCGCATGCGGAGTCCTTATTTTATATTACGTCTGTAGCATGCTGGACTGCGCATGCGCGTCAGATGACCTTTCACGCTATTTAATGATTAGTCAGACTCTTATACATGTGATAAAGGATTATTGATTAAATAATATTTTATGTTATCAAGTTTTAGTATGCTCTGAAAAATATAATTTATTCAATAAATGCAATAAATTATTATTCATATTTAAGGAAAAATTAAAACAAAGTAAAAAAAAACAAATCACCTATATAATCCTATAGGAAATTGCTGCATCAAAGCTTTTTGTGTTGTAAATGTCATGTAGTGTTTTTTATGGTTTTGAGGCCTCGATTTAAAAGTAAATTTATAATTCAAGACATTCATGATAAAGTACGTCTCTTCGCGTTATCTATCTATCTATCTATCTATCTATCTATCTAGTCATAATATTATTAGTATTTGTATATTGTTATATTATTAGTGTTAACCATACTACACATTTCATATTCAGATGTGAATAATATAATATAATATAATATAATATAATATAATAGGGCGGCAGGGGGGACCTCCAGGGTCTGGGTTCCTTTCCTTGGTTTGCTTGGAGGGTTTCCTCCAGGTAGTCCGGTTTACTCCCACAGTCCAAAGACATGCAGATTAGGCTAATTTGCATTCCCAATTTGCCTGTAATGTGTGAATGAGCATAAGTGTGTATATGTGTATTGCCCTGCGATGGATTGACACCCTATCCAAGGTGTACCCCCTAAGTCTCCTGGGATAGATAGGCTCCAGGCCCTGTATACAGGATAAAGTGGTATAGAAGATGAATGAATGAATATAATATAATATAATAGGGCGGCAGGGGGGACCTCCAGGGTCTGGGTTCCTTTCCTTGGTTTGCTTGGAGGGTTTCCTCCAGGTAGTCCGGTTTACTCCCACAGTCCAAAGACATGCAGATTAGGCTAATTTGCATTCCCAATTTGCCTGTAATGTGTGAATGAGCATAAGTGTGTATATGTGTATTGCCCTGCGATGGATTGACACCCTATCCAAGGTGTACCCCCTAAGTCTCCTGGGATAGATACTGTAGGCTCCAGGCCCTGTATACAGGATAAAGTGGTATAGAAAATGAGTGAATGATTCATAATATTTTATCTTATTAATTTAATTAGTTACTCTATAGTTGATTCATGGTGACACTGAACATTTAGGTCATCCACTGTTTTGGAAACTTATCTTTTACATGAAAATCGAGTATGCATTTGTATGACATCTATTGTCACTTACAACAAAATCATACATGATATCTTTTTGAGCTGCTTATTTAAGCTCCTGTATTCTTCTTAATTTAGTGGCCAATATGAATGTGATTCTGGAAAAAAATGTAAACACAAAAAACATATATATTAAATATGTTTTATATTTACCTATATATTTAAATGGCTATATTATCTCTATTATATTATGAATTACTATTAATTAATTTAAAAAATATGAATGAATTCATTATTGAAGTCGCGACTACTTTCATACGGAGGTGCAGAGGAAGGCGTCTCTCCGGCGCGCGTGCTCTCAGTTTAAACTCCAGGAAGGCGGAAGTGGACGATGTAAGCGGTGATGACAGCGCGGTTATTTGCCCTATCACACACTTTCCCTTTCGCCTCACGGCCACTGAACACCTCAGGATTTCGGCAGCGAACTGAGACAGGCCATGTCCAGTGTTCCCGGAGACTCTTAGGTCAGGGTTTGAGGTGTGCTGGCGCTGTGTAGGAACACCGCTGCGGGGAGGATGCTCCGGTGGTTTGTTGTCCTGGTTGTTGCCGGCTTGGTGCTGGCGTGTTTTACTTCCTGGGTGTTGGACTTCTACGACACCACCTGGCACTCTAAGCGGAGTTTAGATCAGACAGGCGGCGAGCACGTCAAGAAGAACAGCGAGGCACCTGCACCAGGAGCACAGCTGGACAACATCTTCTGGTTTGTGCAGGTGAGTGGCCACTACTGCAGTCCTATATACAGTGCAAATATAGCCCAGGTTATTAAATCTGCATCTAACTCTGTAATATATTGTAATGTTTATTGTTATTATTATTATTTTTATGTAAATATTTTCTTTTTATGTGTTGCAAATGAATGGAAATTAGAATCCCAGGCAGCTACTTTATTAGTTTATCCATCTGTCCATCCATTGTCAGTGATCAGATTGTCCACATTAGGGTGCTGGTGAATCCAGAGCCAATCCCAGACACATAGGGTGTGATGCTGGAATAGCACACACACACACACACACATTTATTTGAACCTAGTCGCAATTTAGAGTCCACAATCCATATTATGAGAAAGGTCGCTTTCCATCTTTTTGGGAGATCAGCGAACCAGAAAAAACCCACGATTCTGCACAATCATGCAGAACTCTATATACGGACCGAACCTTTAAGCAAAGGAACAAACTGGGGGTCTCTTGATAGTAATATCAAAAGCAGCATTCTGTTTTAATTTAATTAATTTATGAAAGATCTGTATGTATGTTTCATTATTATTATCATAGTCTATCTTTAGTAAATATTGAAGTCTATTAAAATTCTCCTTCCCCCTTTCCTTCCACCTATTCAGTTTGTCATCCCCAGTCTTTGTGAATTGTCCTTGCTAAGATCTTGAAGAGTTTAAAAAGATACACACAACATTGTGTTTCATACAAACTTCCATAATTTCTTTTGATTAGTTAAAGCTGCTTTGCGACAATGATGATTGTTAAAAATTGTTAAATTTAATTTAATTGTGTCCCTAATTCAGTTGAATATAATGTTTATTGGGTCTTGTTTGCAATTGGATAACTAGTATCATAGTATTGAATAGTAAATCCTTGCTCGCTGTTCTGTACAGATATCAGACATTCACATAAGTCGCTTCCGTGATCCGAGACGCGTACCGGACTTCGAAAGGTTCTGTACGGACACTATTGAGATCATTAAACCAGCACTAGTTCTTGCCACAGGTGAGATGATTGTACAACCGTCATACATGAATTCTTGTTGTCACTTGTAACAATACTTAAGATCTAATGCACTAATATGCCTTTTACTTAATATTTACCAGGGGATTTAACAGATGCAAAGACAGAAAATAAAGTTGGCTCTCTTCAGCATGAGGTGGAGTGGCAGGCCTATCACAACGTCTTAAAAAGGTCTCAAGTGATGGAACGCACAAAATGGATAGACATTCGTGGAAACCATGGTAAATATTTTTCTGACCCCTTTTATGTTTTTTTTTACCTTTTAGGAACAATGATCCCACTACCTCCTCTTCAATTGATCAGTAATTAGGCAGTAACTTGAAATGATGAAGGAATGATATTGTACGTTGTAAACAAAAATTACTGTATGACAGAATTTTTTTTAACAGAATATTTATTAATTTCTTCTTACATTGACTATTGATGGTTTGTTCATAAATGTATGGGTTGAATAAAAATTGATACTCAATACTGAATTTATTATTATTATAAAATTAATATTAAGCATGAATTTTTGTGTGATAATGCTACATTTATGAACTTAAATTAAAGTCAAATCTGTAGTTAGTTAAGGACAGATCTCTAGTCACTCTTGATGGAAGACTAGATTTGCCTCTGAAGCTTTGCTGATATTTTAGGTCATTTAACTTCCAACCCCAAACACCAGCATTTAAACAACTTAGGACCCAAGAGAAACTGTCCCTAATTACTAAGGGCTTAAAACTGGCAGTTATTCACCTTAAGTGATTATGGAAAGAGAATAAATAACACAAAGGAATTAAACTACATTTCATACACAATGTTCAGTCTGTGCTGAAAAACAGTACAGCAGAATTACTGGTTTAAATATTTGTGAAATAAAATTATTAACTTGCTTTGTTCTCTTAAACATGTGCATTTTTCTTAAGGGACCATCCACTTGAGCCCAGCTCTAATTCTAGGTCTTGCTCTTGGTTTTCCTTGTATCCATACCGACCATTTCCCCACAGACTATGTAGTTGGTATTGCATTACAATCTTACAGACAAGAGCTCTCATTAGCCCCAGTGGTTTTCGATTTCCTTCCTCTGCTTCATGAAAATATATTCTCAAACTGTGTCTTCTTTTCTTTTCAGATGCCTTCAATATAATATCTCCGGATAGCGTAAACAATTATTACAGGTCTGTGCAAAAATTCTTATAATTGCAGTGCTTGTGTAGCTGGATGACTAGATTTATTTTATGATATTATGAGAAAGGTCGCTTTCTTGCTGTGATAACATGCAGTTGTTGTAACATGAGCATAATGGATGTGTTTATTTACAATTAAATGTCACATTAAAAGCTTATTTAGTTCCAATTCTAAATGACTAAACTCAAGTTAGGCCAAGTAAATGTCATGAAAACAATGAACAACCAAGTGGTGTGATACACTGAGTAGCTAAAGCAGTTTTCTGGAACTGCTGCCGCAAAGTTTGAAGCAAAAAAATTCAGATTTCTAAACCTTGTTCCATTATGACAACTCGCCTATGGAGAAAGCAAGGGCCATAAAGACATGGTTTACCGAGAATGATACTAAAGAAGAACTTGAATGTTCTGCCTCAACCCCACTGAACTCGTTTGGGATGAACTGAACACCCCAAGCCTCTTTGCCCAACAACAATGCCTGATCTCACTAATGCTCTTGTGGCTGAATAGGCAAACTCTTCCATCCACTTCCCAAAATCTAGTGGAAGGCCTTCCAAGAAGACTGTAAAGGTCATTATAACAGTAAAGACTAAAATCTGGAAAAGAATGTTAAAAAAAAGAAAAAAAACATATGGGTTTTGGCCACACAAGGTATGTGAAGTTACTGTTACCAACACATAGTTGATTGTTGTTTGTCTATAACAGCATGCTACTGTTATACCACAGCAACTTTTTGAATTCAATGAAATTAATACTTTTAATTCATTTATTTAATCTTGTAAAACCTACGTGAAACAAGTTATTTGTAGTAGAAGCTACAGTATAAACAGTCCCTTCCTTAACATTCCATCTTGTTGTCTCTGGCAAAGCATTCCCAAGTAGAAACCTTACTGTATATCTTATTGTTAGAGAGCACTGACACTGGAGACTCCTTCCAAAGAAGCTTAATGTCTGCTCACAAAAAGCTTCATCATATCAATAACAAATGATACTTATTATAAAATTTAGACTATTTCTTCCATGCATCTCTATGTATTAATTCTAAATATAGAAGATACAATGTATAGACAGCAACTTATTAGGCAAAAAAGCACATTAACATCAACCTGTGACTTGAATTATAACCCAGAACTGTTCTTTTAAACAGAATTACCATTGTGGGACCAACCAAATTTGAAAATGTATCAGTGCTGTGGGATATGAGTTTAATAAATAATTTTATGATTTGGTGTTTAGAAAGTATTCTGCCAACCAGAAGCTTGGTTCCTTCCACTACATACACAGCACTCCATTTGGGAACTATTCATTTATCTGTGCTGATGCCACCCTCACTCCTGGGCCCAAGCGTCCATACAACTTCATTGGAATACTTAATCAGGTGGGTTTGTGGATGATTTATAATATATAATATAAAAATTTATTTTTGCTTGTCTGATTTTGGATGATCTTCTAATCTACAGAGACAAACTGACATGCTGGCCACCTTTAGACAGGAGAGTCAGAGCAGCAATCAGACCATCTGGTTTGGACACTACACCACCTCCACGGTCATCTCGCCTTCGCCAGGGGTCAGAGCCCTGATGAGGTTAGTGAAGAGACTGATGATGTTTTGTATGAGTGAGCGTACATTTTATGGAATCTACTTCTTTTGCAAAGCAGATCCACCAGAACTACATTATAACCACTATCATTTGTTCATGCTAAAATGAATCCAGTCATCTTAGTCGGTAAGACTTGTGCTTGTGATATGGCATGTGTACAGCAATGCAGTGGCGTACCTGTGCGGGCACTTACACACGCTGGGGGGTCTGATGCCCATCCTCCACAGCAGACACTCAACAGGTACACTGGAGCTGGAGCTGGGAGACTGGATGGACAATCGCAAGTAAGACACACACTAGCACACATACACACACAGATCCAGATAGTACACTCACTGCTAACACAGCAGAAAATATTGCAGAATATTATGCAGCAATTTAGTTATTATCCCTCCTGACAAGTCAGTTTCTGCCATCTTGTGTTAATATCAGAAGTATTTCTACATTATATACATGTATTCACGTGTAACATCTATTTTGACTGACTTTATTGCAAGATGTTTTTTTTTTTTTATAGATCAGGTAAGGATTAACACAACAGAAAAAGTGAAAAACTTTCTAAACATAACAAAGCTCTGACACTTCTCCAATAAATCTTAAATACATATATTCTCACAGAAAGATTAGCCGTATAAATTATTAAATAATTTTCCTTTTAAAATAACAACACGTATTTTGATCCATTTCTTGGACATTATGTGGAGCGTTTCTGTAGAAGAGCTGTTACTAAAGTTGTCGTTGGATTTTCGGCTGCTCCCGTAGTAATTATATCTATATAAGAACAAGTGCATTAATATAAATGTAATTTTCAAATGATTTTAATCACTGCTGGGACTGTATACTGTTATACAACTGTTGTACCGAAAGTAATACAAAAGTGACGGGTCATTCATGTTGCACATGTTGGTAAAGTAACTTTTCTTCTCTACAAAGGTACTACAGTCGACCGCTGATTTTTCTTTAGAACCTAACTAAACCCCCTCAATTTCGCAGAAACCGCAAATATCATCCACAATCTTTATGCCGCTTTTTTGTGCCAATATATAATTTTTCATGCATTTTAATGCTAAACTATTAAGAACAATATAATTAACTAATTTTGTAACATAAATATTAACGTAAATGCAGCTAAATTTCCATATAAAATCTAATACTGGATAAAGTTTTTAGTACTGTAGAGAGAACACAAAGCAACCGTAGAGGAAAACACTGCTTGGGATGGTGAATTATGACTGTATTGACCCTACAGTACTTGTACCAAAGAAAATGACAGTGTATACCAAAGAAAATGTGCTTGCATTAATTACAGTACATATAGGGGTATCATGAGTATTTTACATTCTAGCACTGCAGGAGACACAGTAGTACAGTACTGTATAGTATACAGGTTTACCTTAACATTCTTTTATTTTTTAAGGATTATGTATTATGCTGAGTTTGAAATGAAATTAAAGTGTGAGCATATTTGGGGGCATATTTAGGGTTTAAACTCTAAAAATAGGCATTTGTGGGCATTTTTTGATCAAAGGTATAACATTTTAACTTTGATAATTTTCAAATAGGAGCTTGATTCTATGATGGTGCAAATGCATCACTAGTTGCCTATATATAGAGGTACCTTTGTATAGAGGAAGAGCCACTCTACCAACATGTACTGTACAATTTGGTAAAAAACAAAAAAACAAAAAAAAAAACCTATGTCAATTAATAAAAAAAAAATAGGATTATGCCGACTTTTGCAATACTTTCAGTACAGCCCTTGTAGAATATTATTTATATTTTAAACATCAGCTGGCCAAAAAAGACAAAAATGTCTGGTATATTTGCAGACAATCTGTTTATATAAAGTATTACATTTATTAGAAGTTAGACTTTTGCCATATGCCTGTCATTAGATACAGGATACTGGCCTTTGACCACGACCTCTTGAGTTTCTCCGACCAGACGTTTGAGGCCTGGCCAGCAGTAATCATCACCAACCCCAAAGATGCTCAGTACCTGCACCCAGGAGTGGAGCCTCTGGGACGCATCTACAGCTCCACACACATCAGGTGTCCCATCTGTGTGTCTTTTTAAGTCCTCAAGCATCACCGCAGCCCATCAACCCTCATTATTGACACTGTTATTTTACTCACTTTCCTTTACTTTACCACTGCATGTAGGCCAGATTTTCAGTTAGAGTTTCTTGTTATTTTAATGACTTGGATGGCTGGTTTGACAACAGTTTGCCCTGACTGTTTTTACTGCCTTGTTTGTGCTCTGCAGGATCCTTGTGTTTTCAGCAGCTCCAGTTACAGCAGTGTATGTGAGTGTGGATGGAGAGGTTCTGGGGAAAGCAGAGTCTGTAGGGGGACCTCTGTATGTGCTGCACTGGGACCCCAAAGTCTATTCCACCGGCCTGCACACCATCATAGTCAAAGCAGAGGTAAGAGACTGATCAATATAACTTTATATTGAAGTACTACTTAAAGTTTAAGTACATCTTTGATATTTGGTTATTTGCAACCTTCTGTGTCAATTTGCCATTTTACTGAATCGTAGCTTTGCAGTTTAAAGGTCTTGTGGTTTAAGCTCAAGTGCCCTTTGCTTGCTAGAGTGAATAGAAAATAAAAATATTAATTTATTTTCTGCACCCCCTATGGGACTCGGGGCTAGCTGGACAGGGTGCTAATCCATTGCAGGGCATACTCGAACACTCACACTCACTCACTCATTCACACTCTCTGGGCAGTTTGGGAGCGCTGATTAGCCTAATCTGGACGTTTTTGGAAGATGGGAGGAAACCGGAGGTCCAGTACCCGGAGGAAACCCGCCAAGCACGGGGAGAACATGCAGAGTCCACGCACACAGACTTGAGGCAGGAATCGAACACCGACCCTGTAGGCGCAAGGCCATAGTGCTAACCACTACAACACCTGCCAAATAAAAATATGTACAATGTAAAACCTGAAGAACATCAGACACCCTGATGAAATACATCATCATGAAATGTGATGTATTTATAATGTTATAATGTTAGTGTTATAATGTTATAATTTAGACACACATCTTATAGTATTAATGCAACATGGCAGAATTATACTATTAGATTAATTACTGTACAGTATTCTGCATTATGTTTTTTTGCTGTGTTAGCAGTGAGTGTTGCATATGTGTCTGTATGTACAGTATGTGAAACCGGCTTTGTTACAGGTTGTTTCAAATACTGGTGGATTGTGGGAGTGTAAATCCAATCCAATCCAATCTAATCACATTTCCATGTTTCCTCTTCTTGTGTATGTTTGTGTATCCTTGTGTGAAAGAATTCGGCAGGTCAGATCAAGGTTCGAGAGCAACTTTTTACCATGCAGGAGGATCTCACACTGAGCTTTGGCTTTCTACAATCTTTCATCCTCCTCACTGACCACTACATCTTGGTAATATTAATAATACAAAAACAGTAGTAAAAGCAAGATATAAGTTGCTATATATAAATTTGTCTTCTTTATAGTTCTAGTTGGTTTTTGATTATGTGCTATTTGTTCCCTTTACAATACTGTATATATATTTTTAATGATTTTCTCATGCCACATTGCTGTAGCTCTCAGTGCTCTCATAGGAACACATAAGATCTCTGTGCCTTTTTATTTTCATGCCATGGCGATTCTCTCCTCGAGGGGCAAACTGCACTATGGTGTTAAACTTACACTTGCAAGCGTGTCATGCATTGCAAACCAGAGTGTCAGTTTCTACGTGTGTGTTATGTGCTTGTGCAGTTAGTAAGGACACTAGTTTCTCCTATGGTGGGCAGTCAGCACCTGCCCCCAGGGTGAACCGCAATTCTAGAGTATGAAATTCAGCCAATGAGAATTTAAATACACCTTCTGGTGCTACTTGGACACGTCATCAGTGAAGTAAAGTGAAGTAATGAAAGTATATTGGAACTAAGAGCTCTTGCATTTGGCCAGCTTCTAGCAAGCCGTGCAGTCAGATCAGGACCAGATGATACGCTAATACGCATTGCAGTATTATGGAAGATGCTGAATATGATGTAGTTCATCCATAGGCTGTGAGGCATTGTTCTTACATAAGTGCTTGTTGAAGAGCCTGTGACCTGACATACAGAAAACTAAGAAATTAATAATGAGTAATAAACATTTATGTTATGTGTCTTACTAATGTCAACATGTACAGTATATTCACAAGGAGCCAATATTGCTGTTTTTATTCAAGTTAATCATTTGGTTGAATATTTCTGGAGATCTGTGCCAAAGTATATTATTTATTTGTTTAGTATACTGTTTATAATAAATAGATAGGTCCTGATAAAAAGTAGAAGCCATGTATAATTTTAAAGGGTTGGTGAATTCTAGATCCAATGCACACAAGAGTTATTTTAATGCATGATTCTGTGTGCATTTTTTTTTTTAGGCACGGATCGGTTTTTTAGCGGTTGTGTTGCTGAATGTGGGCGTCCTTGTTGCCTTCAGATTCTCGTACATACCTGCTTGCCGAGGTGTGGCTCAGTGGTAAATATGGGCAAAAATATATAGCCAATCTACTCTGAAATCTCCTGTAACATATTCTGTGTCGTTTCAGGGCTGCTCTTTCAGGCATGTACGTCCCTACAGCTTGTCAGCAGGATCAATACTTTCTACTACACCTTGCTGCTGTTTAATCTGTGTACAGCATTAGGTAAGTTAATCCCATTTTCCTATTATATTTACACTTGTTTATTTGACAGATATGCTATAGACCTTTTGTACTCACCTCATAGCTAGTAAGCCATAACAGCGTGTTCTGTCCTTACACACACACACACACAAAAAGGAGAGATAAGCCTTGACCTGAGTCACACAGGAACATGTGAAGATGCACACACCAGCTGAAGAAGGGTAAAATCCAAGAAATAAGCATGTGTGAAGTGAGGGAGTTGGATCCTACTGTAGTGGCCAGAGTTACAGGATTAGCACGTCAGTGTTTGAAACTTTTGAATATCCCAAAAACATTCCTTCTTGTAAATGTTGTGCCTGCTTGCCCCTCAGTTCATGGAAAAAAAATTGGTTCCTGTTTTCACTTTCTTTAAACACTTTAAAGAAAACTAGTAAAGAACTGCCAGCACATGACTAAGACCTGGACAGATTGTGCTGAACCATCAACTTCATTGCCAAAATGGGGTCTGAATATAATAATGACTTACCAGAATCAGAGGTCACTTAAAGTCTTGGTGCATAGTAAAAATTCCAGAGCAATGGATGTGTCAGGGTAAGAATGGAAGCATATGTAGTGATGCATACATAATGCAGTGGCCACTGTACAAGCCTCTGGAGGTAACGTTATGATCCGGTGTTGCTTCAGTTGGTCAGGTCTAGACTCAGCATAAATATATATGTTATGTGGCAATAAAATGAACTCCGCTGAGAACCTGCATGTACTGAATGACTATCATATTCCCTGAAGCTGCCATATTCCAGAATTTAATTGTGAAAGCATGGTTCTGGGAGAAACACTCATTCCTACACATGAATTGGAGACCACATTGCACACCATAATTAAAGAAAAATATAGTAAAATATTTTTTTTGGCAGTGTAGACGCTATAAACACTCCCTTCCCTCACTGACCAGTGCCAGTATTTTCCCCCCGTTGAAGTAAATAAGAGGAAGAAAAAAAACAGTTGGAAAGTGAACTTTTAAACAACACCCAAGGGGTAACATGGGTCTCCTTCCATAAATGTTAAATAAGCATCTTCTCACAGACACCTCGCAATTAAAATGATTATCTTTTGTCATTGTTAAATAAGAGCATGTATTTTTAATCTGTTAAAAAGGCTTGTATTGTTTGTACCATCAGCCAAATTAGTCCATGCAAATTAGTCGTAACTATAGCAACAAGAAAGTAACTAGGACAAGCATTTGAATTGGCCAGCATTATTGTCAGAGTGGTTTTTCTGAATAATAACATCCGAATTTAACATATTCTACCTGCTCTTTCACAGGCCCGTGGTTCATCGGGGAGGTTATTGATGGACACAGTGGAGCTTGCTTTGCTTTCGGGGTGTTTGTGGATGGGCATTTTCTTGAGGGCAGTCTGACTTATGCTGTAGGTGTGATGCAGGTAAGAGTTCTGAATGGACAACCAAGTAAGTTATAATTGTACATTTTTGTAATATTGAGGAATTCTTACATTTCCAGCATCTGTTAGTAAACAATCTGCTTAGATAAAAATATACTTTGGACTCGAACCTGATTGTCTGAAAGAATTAGTTTCAAAACCGCTAGCTGTATCTAACTTCCATGAAATTGACATTATACTTTTCTTTGTTGTTGCAGTAGACTTTCCATCAGGTTCATATATAGCTATCATTGTTCTGGTGTTAGCACATAATGTTTAGTGGACAAAGTACATACTGTAATTCCTGTACTTGAGTAAAAGTACAGGTATCCCTGGTAAAATATTAGTGGAAGTTCACCATGTACATTTCTACTATAGCACAAAAGTACATGCCTTCATTTGTCTTTCTCTCTCTCTCTCTCTCTCTCTCTCTCTCATTCATTTGTATGAAATGGTCTTCGCTTCTGATCACAGAAAATGGGCATTAAATGTACTTATTTACTTTCTATTTCTTCTTACTACCATCTTATTTGAGGACAGATGCTATTAGATCTTTACATTTTAAAACAATTATGCATGTCATGTTTTGTTTTTCTTTATGGACATCTACAGTTGATCTTCTTCAACATGCCTCTGACATGCTACCTCTGCTGGAGTCTGCAACAGCGCTGCAGCGGCTGCTCTTTCCGCTCTCACTTCTGGAGGCTGGGATTCCGCTGGGAGACTCTGGCTGTACATGTGCTCATGATGATTCTCTTCATCTGGCAGGCATACGCCTGCTACTTCCTGCTTGAGACCTACGGCTCATTGGCTTTCTTCCTGTCTCCGGTGCGTACCTGGGCACTGCTGATGGGTCTGCTGCTCATCTGGAAGGTCTGGAGAGGTCCAGTTCCACATATGAGCAACTCTCAGCTATGACGGCAAAACTTTGAGAAACAGTTTTAAACATTTTACTGTTTGACACATTTGTGTGCCAAATTCGTCCCTCCCTCTCACTACATTATGGATTTGTTTAGATCATAATAGGGAAGCTGGGAAGAAGCTATACTACTTATTTAAGGGCATGTTGGGCTGTTTACTTTTACATTGATCTTGGTCTTTTTTTTTTTTTTTTATTACATTTTTTTTTCAGTAGGTTGCACTGAAGTATTCCAGCAAATCCAACACTGAAAGTTGTGAGTTGCTTTAGCTATGCTCAACTGCCAGATAGAAAAAAAAATTATCAAGTAAATAAAATACAGATTTATGGATGATCACTGACAAACTTTGACCTAAATTATCCATTAACAAACCACTCGCAATATAATTTATTTGCTTAAAAAAGCAATAATTTAGTTTGAAAAAAATCCTACGTTTTATGAGGGGCATCAAACTGGGACTTCCCTGCATTTAAGGCATTTTTCCTAACATTTCACTAGTGCTTGGATTCCATCAAGGTAGAAATTTTTCTCAGTATGCCATAGCCCTGATCGCACTACCTGCTTCACGTCTGAAACACTGGCTTCTCAGGAACTCCTTTAATGGCCCAAATATATGGAAATGGCTTGGAACAAAGTCAGTACTGTACAGGGATGTGGCAATAACTCCCAGCAGAGTTCCTGTGATGTAGTGGTGTTTGTGAATAAATATGTGTACAGTTCCCACAGACAGTAGCATCTCTTCTGTAAGCTGACAAGTTCCACTTCACAAGAACGACTGCAGTGGGGTTCGAGCCACATCGATCAGGATCATCACTTATGGACATACCTCCTTCTTTAAAACATTTGCACCATTCATATGTTTTACTACAGCGAAGAGTCTCACCACCATATTGTGCTTGAAGTCTTTTATAAAAGTCAAATTGCAGTTTTCTGCCTTCTTTCACTAGAAATTATCACAAGTCCCAGTTTTACTTGAAAACCCACTGTACATGGAATCAAGTTGAGACTTGAGGTGTGCATTATGGTCAGGGTCACAGTGATTTAAATAATTATAATTCTTTTGAGCCTTTTAGGGCTATTTTAAATAAAACATTTAAATTCTTTGGAAAATGTTGTGGACAGTCACAATTCTGACCACACCTACTTTAAATTAGAATACAGATGTGAACAATTGAAGCGCTAGGCATTTGCATATGGTGGATTATGTTACACCCCTGTATTGAACCTGTCTCCATACAGAAACCTGTTGTCTTATATTGAGAAGGTGATTAAGCGCTTATGGTTTCTGCTTTGATCAAATTTGAGTACTAGTTGCGCAGACTCATTAGAACATGCTGATTGGTTATTTTGTTTGTTAAGGGAGACACAAACAAGCTTTGGGTATATAGTGTAACCTCCTAAGAGCGCATTGGCGGCACAGTGGTAGGTTTCTGGCCGAATGGTTCCCACCCAATGCAAAACCCCTGCCACTGGATGCAGTGCTGGTCCCAAGCCCGGATTTTTTAAAAAAAATGGGAGGGTTGCATCAGGAAGGGTATCCGGCGTAAACCTATGCCACGCTGCATGAGGATCGAATGGTCCGCTGTGGCGACCCCCAATGTGAGCAGCCGAAGTAAAACTGAGTGTAACCTCATAAAATTGTATATTAGACAAACTAAGAACAAACTGACTTCTAGTACATTTACATAGTACAATACTATATACTTTATTTATTGTATTGCACCGGCAAGAGACCACTGTTTTAGTAAACAAGTATGAGGAAAAACTGTGGGATCAAGTTGCAGGAAAAGACAATCACAAGTGTGTGAATACACTTCAAGTGTAGACGCATGGAATATGAATTTTTATTTATTGATTTTTTTTTTAAGCTTCTCATTTTGCAATTCCCAGCTTGACTAGGGAAACAATCCAAGCAACACAACCAATGCACAACAGTCCTGTTGTACAGAAGTAACGAAAGGTAGACAGAGTTCGTGTTCATGTTGTATGTGTAATTCACAAAATGTTTGAGTGTGCTTCCCATAGATGCTGTAAAAAAATTCTGTGGTTTTGTTTTTGTTGATTTGCATTTAATTACCTGCAGGTCAGTTAAGAAATTCTTGTCTTAGGAATGTAAACACGTCAATATTAGGCTGCTCTGGATTATCTCTCAACAATGTGAAGGGTTGCAAATGTTTTGGATTTTAATTCATTCAACTGTTCATTTAATAGTTGTGTTAAAGCGACATTACTTGAAAAAAAAAAAAAACTATTTGAAATAATATACTTTTATAATTACTTTATGCATATTGATTTTTATTGTTTTTATCACTGTTGTTTATGAACATTTCCTTGTATGTAGTACAAATCTGAACTTCTTTGAACGCTAGACCGCTGCTCAACTAGTGGAAAATTATTGACACACTAGTACTGTACTGTAGGTGAGCAAGTCGCAGTGCTCCCTGGTCAATCAGAATGCAAGTGATGTTAAAAGATCATTTGTCCTTAGTCATATTACCTTTCTGACAGAATAAAAAAAAAAAAAGCACACGTTTGAATTCATTATCTACATTCAAAAACAATACTGGATTTTTTTTTTTTTTAAACCTGAAATAACACATATGGCATTAGTTAATTAAGTAACAACAACAGTCAGTTGTTATTTTAAGCATCGGTTGTTCTGGACTCGTTCTTGTAAGAACAGTATTGTCAAGTTCGTTTGCAAATCCTTTATGCACCATGGTGAAAATGGCTCTTATGAAGACCATCCCAGGAAAGAAAGCCCAAAACATACTGTACCTCTGCTGCAGAGGAGAAGTTCATTTATATTTATAAGCCTCAGAAAGCACCAATTAACAGCACATCGTTATGAAGGATTTACAGAGCATAAGAAGCAGACACATCTCAACATCTACTGTTCAAAGTAGATTATTGCATATTTTGGATGCCTCCAGCATCAGAAAAGACCATGAAATTAGAAGGTGTGTCCACACTTCTGCCTGGTAGTGCACTTCGTTTAATGTGATTATGGCATTACGGCTGCATGAAGCTTTCCCAGCAAAGGCACTGGTTATATACAAATTTAAAAGGTGTATACTTTTAAATACTTCTAGTAAATGACATGCCATAACTCCTTGGATGGTAATTGTTGTGAATCCAGTCAATCCATAAAAGTTACCTTTCAGGTATAAACAGCTATTTACTATGATCCGGGGGGGATAAAAACAGCAATGTTTATTTAACACCTGGGTTAAATAACCATTTTAGTGATGTGTTTTCCAGGCAGAAAGGCTCAATTGCTCTTCAAGAAGACATGACCTGTATGGGAACCATAGTCAAGACAACATCCAGCATACAGTCCCACGTCATTAGAAAAAAAACAAAAAACAAAACAATATACCTTTTTGTGCTGTTTAGGCACATACAGTGGTGTTCAAAATAATAGCAGTGTGTTGAAAAAAGTGAGTAAAGCTCCATATCCATATAATAACTTTTA
>JAQMYL010000005.1:17838422-17852664 GCA_030014365.1 Clarias pachynema | reverse complement strand
CCCACCAAGCATGGGGAGAACATGCAAACTCCATGCACACAGAGATGGGAATCGAGCCTGGCTGGGAATCGAACCCGGACCCTGGTGGTGTAGTTCTAACCACTACACCACCGTGCCGCCCTTTTAAAATCACATATTATTATATTTATAAAATAATTAAGAATTATACATTATACAAAGGATCCTACAACGTATCATTTATAAGAAACTAAATGTTATGTTTTGAAATAGCTCTTATGAAATGTGCCATAAAGAACAGGTTTAAGCCAGCCCTTTATAAGTAAAATGGGTGTATTACAGACAACTGGACAAATTGTACTCATGGACTGGAAACTGTTTTAAAAAGTTTTTAAATATTATACAGCATCTCATCATCCCATAGTTTATACCACTTTATCCTGTATACAGGGTCGCGGGGGGCCTGGGGCCTATCCCAGGTGACTTAGGGCACAAGGCGGGATACACCCTGGACAGGGTGCCAATCCATCGCAGGGCACACACACACACACACACACACACATATGCACACTTACATGCTCATTCACACTACAGGCAAAAATAGTGTGTGTATGTATATATATATATATATATATATATATATGATCCTGCTTAGGCAGTAAATGCGTACGTGCCAATGTGAAACCAACCACTTAGGTTATTACTGCACTTTCCGGGTGTGTGTGTGTGTGTTTAAGCAAATGTTGAAAAGTCTAACTCAAACACACACCCAACCAGTCGCGTGAAGTACTACAGCTATTAAACCTTAAGCACTTAAGAATCAGTGAATATTCTTAGGAGCTGTGAAAAAAATCACGTGACTTAATTTTCTGCCTTTTATTGGTCGCTGAGTATTTACTCCAGGAGGGGCTGAGTGCGCGTTATTTAGGTCAGATATCTCTGGATCTGGATCTAGCAGATTATATAGCTTCATCTTCAGTGTAGTAAACAATTAACTGCTGGATGTTTCAAGGACAGTAGCCCATTGACCAGTATGTCAACATATCTCTGGCTTGTAATAGCTTTTCACAAATAGTTCATAAGAAAACTGGAAATGCCATGAAGGATGAAACAAACATTTCAGCTCAATGAATCACCCCAATAATGTTGTTAAAACACACGCTTATTACTGAAATGTGCGTGCATAAGGAGTGAGCATGCATTAGCTTCATATTGCCCATTACTTATTTTTGTGTACATTAGGTAGTGGCATAATGTTTAACATTTGACTGAATGATTCTAACTTTTACTTGCATTTGCTTACCAAATATTAATCTAATATAATATTAAATAATTGCTGATTTTAACCCTATACCATAAATATTTGCTACACTAGACTAGATCACATACCTACACAAAAGAAGCATAGCATGGAATCTAAGAAGAATGCACGTATATGCATTTCTTTGGGTAGCTGGAGATGTATCATTTTTAAAGCGATGTACTCATGTTACAAACTAGGAAGTGACGCTTGAAAGTTTTTTTTTCCGCCCCTGAGAGCAGCTTTCATAAAGCAGAGCGTACCGCAGAAGTGCTACGTGAGATCCTGAGGTACTGTAATAACCCTAATATTTCCTGTGCGTTCATTTTCAGTGCAGTCTTCCTCTAAATAGCGATGAGTTATTGCAAGATAGTGCAAAATGTCGGAAGATGATCCCGAGCTTCACTTCTAATGCACTGGGTGGTTCCTTGTTGAAATGTCAGAAGTGCATGTCCAAGCTGCTGTAGATGCTTCCTGCAGAGCTCACATGGGCGGCCACGGGGGTCGTTCAATTCACATCGTACTATCTATGAGAATGGATTTCTCCCGGTTTTACTTTTCCCCCTCAGAAACAATAACCCGTGCATGTTATTTTCAGGGAATTCCACCCGGGGGGAGATCATGCTCTCTGTATTTTACTATTTTAAAGTGACTTTTTGATTCCATCCTATTTCAGCTGTATGTATGCCCACTATTTAATTTTGTAGTGGTTTATGATATGCACTATTTCACCCATTGAGTAGAGGCATAATGTTTAACATTTGATTAAATGACTCCAACATTTGCTTGCATTTGCATACCAAATATTAATCCAATATAACGTGAAATAATTGCTCATCTTAACCCCATAGCATAAATATTTGATAGACTAGATCACATACACACATAAAATAGGCTTAAGAAGCATAGCATGGTATCAGGAACCAATGCAATGAATGTTTGTTGGCTTTGCACTTTATTTTAAGCCGCAGCAGCGACGGCACGCACACACTCTTTAACACATGGCTATTGGGGCCCAGTGTCTCCTTTCTCTTGGCAAGCATGCTTGGTCATGCCTGTAGCTGTTGTTCTGAACTGCTCTGTGGCCTGTACATATAGCAATAGCATGTTAGAAAAATCAGTCCTCAGATTCTCTAACCTCTTAGTTGTTGAAATTCTATCAAATAAGCTCATTTTGTACATGTCACGCTGCTGTTTTATTCATACTTGATATTCATGAGCTTTGTAGTACTAGAAGGATGTGGTTTGTGTTTATATGGACTCGTAAACAGGCTACCGAAACATGTCTTTGGTGTAGAGTATATAGTCTTTTGTGGTAGTTGAAAGAATCTAAGTAACTTTTGTGCAGTTTACAGTTTCTGTGGAAAGATGTGCAACTACAAAAGGTATATTAGCTGTAGGCCAAAGTGCAGTTCACAGCAGGGGCGTCTGAGACTTTTGTCGCCAGTTGGCGCGAGAAAAGGTTACATGGCCCTCACAGATTTATTGTATGAACACAACACAGTTATTGTCATTCAGTTATTAGCAATTTTACGCACATGAATTTTTATTCATGAACCCTTAACTCTGGGAAAAGTAGGGGGACTTTGGTTATAATACAACCATATTTTAAAAACCTATATTGTATAGAAACATGCATTTTGAGGGATCTTTTGTGCTGTATATATTTCTGGATCAGTAAAGTATCTATCTATCTGTCTATCTGTCTGTCTGTATACATTTACAAAAGTATTTGGGTAAACCTGCGATGACATTGTATCCAAATACATACACTTCAATATGGAGTTGGTCCCCTTTTTGCAGCTATAGCAGCTTCCACTCTTCTTGGAAGGCTTTCCACAAGATCATAGAGTTTTTCTATTGAAATTCATGCCCATTCATTCTGTAGAGCATTTATGAGGTCAGGCACTGATGTTGGACTAGAAGGCCTGGCTTGCAATCTCCGTTCCACTTCATTCCAAAGATGCTCTATGGGGTTGAGGCCAATGTTCTGTGGGGGCCAGTCAAGTTCTTTCATACCGAACTCATCACACTTGTCTTTATAGTCCTTGCTTTGTGCACTGGGGCACAGTCATGTTGGAAGAGAGAAGGGCCGACCTGAAACTGTTGGCACAAAGTTGGAAGCATAGCATTGTCCAAGATGTCTTGGTATGCTGAAGCATTGAGATTGAGTATACCTGAGTATAATAATGAACAAGTTTGGTCAAATACTTTGGTCCATATAGTGTAGATATAAATAAACACATTTGTATATTGTGTATCATTTATTAAAATATTTATAGTTTTTTTTTCTTTTCTTGTATTATTTGTATTTTTTTTAGTTACAGTGCTTTTAGGCTCTGTACTGAATTCACTCAAAACATGGTTAGAACGTTAATTACTTTCCAGTAGAAGATTACCACTGGTTTACTGAACATATTAAAATTCTCCCTGTAAGACCTGAGAGCTTTCTTTCAGTTTGCACAAAAAAAATCTCTTGATTAGGGACTGTTACTGCTTTCACCTTTGCTCGTTTGGTTCATTTTTTCCCCAGAAGTCTATAGCAGCCCTTTTCAGTAATGGATTTATAGTTGGCGTTGTTAGAGAGTTATTTGAGGAGTTGGTTCCTGATCACCGCATTTCCCTCTGACGGAATTTCCCGCACGACCCCGGCGCGTTTGCTCTCTCTCTCAGCGCCCCACATGGAAGTCACGTCCTAATATGGTAGCGGAAGTGGGCGCGGCTAACTGGACTGGAGGATCACAAGACTGGAGCTGAAACAGAAATGTGTTGTTCGGTAGTGCTTATGGACTGCGCCTTAAGAAAAAAAAAAAAAAAACAGCCCGGAGACGTTAATGCATATCAAAGCAAACAGCGTGCATTTTTGGTAGTCCATTCCCCCCCTTTTTTTGCATTGAAGCTATCCGATTTCAACAGGATTATTTTTTTTTTTTTAATCTTTGAGAAAGTCTACCTCTCTTGAGTAATACGGGTGTGAGGTCAGCATAACATGACTCAACCCTGGATGTGCATGCAGTCATTTCTGGGCTATTGCTTTCCCAGCCTGGCGCATGGACGCACAGGAGTTTCTCTCTGCGATGCCTGAAGAAAGCGGTAAGGTTTCTTTTTGATTTTAGAGAATTGTCGCGTCTGCGAACTAGATAGATCGTGGATGTGTTTACCAAAATGGTGGACACTTTAAACAATCCGCTGCGCGTCGAGTAAACAACTTCGGGGCTCTCGATCTGCTGGAGTTGGTGTCGGGGGATCAGTTTGTGCAAGAAAACAAGAGAGTAGATCTGACGTTGCGTAACGTTACATTGTAACTCTCGCGCTTTGGTCATATCGAAAGCTACAACTGTGCTTCTGTTCAGACTACAAAGTTGACAACTCTGTAGCAGAAGGCAGTGCTCTGTCTCTCTCTATCTCTGTCTCTCTCTATCTCTGTGTGAGTGAGTGCCTCAGCTTTCCTCTCCTCCACTGTCATCATCATCCCTTTACATTCTCGCACTTTTGTTGCCCACGGAATTACCGAGTGTATAATCCTGTTTCTGCAACAAAAGACTTCCCGTAAATCGCGCTGAGCTGGCTGGACTGGGAACACTGGGGCTCCAGCATGTGCACGGGCTCTCAGGAGTGAGGAGCTTTCACTCACACACACACACACACACACACACACACCACCACAGCGGCGCAACAAACACACTTCCTTTCATGTCACCGTGACTCAATTAAATTCACAATTAAACTGTATTACCGCCTGACGTTACAAACCTATTTGTCTACTGTTGCGTTGTTAGACCTCGTTTTGACGTCGCGTGCCCCCCGCCCCCCCCTATAAGTATCCTCTCAGACAAGAAGCTAGTAAATAGCTCCGTATACTGTACTTTATCTTCTTGTCTTTTTTAAGATACCCTTTAACCTGCACTCCAGTGTCAAGAAGTTTTAAGCTGCACAATTTGACTGCAGTTACCTTGTGAACTTAAATTTAACTAAAGTGTAGGCCTGCATTTCCTTGTGGTTGGGTGGTTAGCTTCAAACTTTTTCCACCTTTCATCTGTTTGTACCTTAAACGCATTAAAGTGCATGAATCGATCCTTTGGATTAAAGCTTTAAATGTACAAAGGTACACGCCAAAGTTAGTTTTGCCATCGTACTGATTGTGACTTGCATGTAATAGCTATGATAAAGAGCGAGTCTTGAACCTCCTCTTGTAAGAAGTATACAAATAGCTCAGCTCAGAATAGTGCAGAATGAGTATGACTTTCCATGATTTCAATGATATATTACAAGCTAGTTATGATGTATTGTATGGTGTATGGGGCAGGGGGTTGCTTTATGGTCAAGGAACCGGACTAGATATCAGAAGGATTCAGGTTCAAACCCCAAGGCCGTTAAGCCCTCAACTGCTCAGATGTATAATGAGATAACAATGTGAGTCGCTCTGGAAAAGGGCATCTGCCAAATGCTGTAATGTAAAGGTATTGCAAATGATTTGAATCATTAATGTATTCATTTTATGCCACAGTATTGTACATATTTAGGTAAGCGGTTCATGCTCGGTCTGTACTCCTCTCTAAAACCATATGTTTGGTATGATAGGACGTTGAAGAATGTGGCTCAGGCCTATAACCTTGGTACTGTTCTCATCTACACATTTAGTGAAATGTTGCCAAACCACTGCAGCTGCCTTGGAGAAACCAGAGCCGTTAACGCTATCATATTATAGCGGTTGTCGCTCGTACACCTCTAGATGTCAAGAGCACTTGCCTTAAAACAATTTACACACGAGACTGCATGCCTTGCGCAGCGTCTTGCATGAACTTGTTATAGATCCTTAATTACGACGGACTGCACAAACACTGCAGCTTTCCCCACGTACCTAGACGGTGGTCCTTTTCTAAGTTGCACTTGCACGAAATGCATGAGCAGTTTACTCATTTGGAAATGTTGTATCGGTATATTTTGTGTTGTGGCAGGATCAGAGCGCGAATGCAAATGGTCACGTGTGATCTAAGAGCATGCTGGGTTTCCCCCTTGTACTTTCTCCTTTCTTTTTCTCCTTTCATAGCTCACTTTTTCTAAGCAAAGCCAATTCATGGCTCTGTGTGAATGTTGCAGCAGCTCATTCCTAAATTAACATATTGCATTCATATATTAAAGGGAGGAGCTGTAAATGAGGAACTGCTTGGCTGTAATCAGTGTTACTTTAAGTCATGAGATTTTCTGGACCTCACAAGTATCACTGTAAATAAATGAACCTTATGAAGACATGGTGTCTCTCGTTCTTAGTCGCAGAAACTGCATGATTAGGATCTCGGATATGTTTCATCATAAATCAGCTCCTCGTAATAAACAAAACAAGGCTATTTTGTCAGTGTTTATCAGAGAAGCAAATTCAGAGCTGATGAAACCACAGAATAGTTTCCATGGAGAAGTGTTTTACTGCTGACAAATGTTAAACTAGAAAAGTGTAAATTGTTTTATGATCTGAAGGCTCTCATATGGAAAAAGAGTTGAAATAAAGGCTACCTAAACCTATGAGTTCAGCAAATAAAAGGACGAATACCATGTTAATGCAATATATGTGTCACAGCAGGTTAATGTCTTATATAATGCAAATTTGATATATTATGAAACGGCGTCATGATATTCACTACTGTATGTAAAGAGTAGAATGTAAAGTGCCTTATTCATTTACACACTTGCTGTGAATTAGATGTAGCCTTCTTGCTTTTCTTCTTCTCTCTCTCTCTCTGAAATCAGATGAGTTAGGATAATAAATCATTATTTGTAACTTCCAAACATACAGTTCTGTTTTTCAAATGTACAGTTGATTGTTTTGTCACTTTTTCTGCTGTGACTCACCATGTGGTATCATTGGTGGTTTTCTGAAATGAGTGTAAACCCATAAAAGTGTATTTTTTTCCATCACTGTATATGCACTGGAGTCAAAATTATACATATACTTACAATGTAATTATAGTGTAACTTGATTGTAGTCTGCATTATTTTCATACCTACCGTGCCAAAGGCACAACTGCTATACCATCTATTGAATTAACTTTTTCCACTTAAACGCCCTCTGCTGGGTCTGTATTCATGACCACTGTGGATTAACTACTAGAACTATTAGTGGATTTTAAGTGCATTTTAAGTGCATTCACTCGTTCCTGATGATTGTGTTCTCTCTTCAGGTTGTGCCCCATGAACACACAACAGAAGTCAAGTTCCAGAACATTCAAGTAGCCTTAATACACAAGGACTAGAAGTAGACTTGGGACAAAGGAAATCCATAGACATGTTCGCGGGTCTGCCAGTTGACCCTGTGATTTCTGCTCATGGGATGCTGCAGTTTTGTATTTTAAAGCTGACTTCCATTCCGACTATGCTTAGCAGGTTTGGATGACCACACACTCTCTAAAACCTCGAACTTCATTTGTAAATAAAGAGGGACGTTGAAGCTTAATAACACTGGAGAAAGCTTGGTGTGGTTTAGAGGTTTGAACTCTTCTTTACCCCTTCACAAGCTCACTCCAGCCCTGTGTTACCACCCTTATTCATGATAGTCATGAGTTTGCCAGCTCAACAGAAAGCCAACACAAAGAGGACAGGCAAACGCATCACTTTCTTTAACGACCAGGGCGTTGCAATGAAAGAAGCTTCACAGCGCACAGAGGGCTCCTACTATGGCATGGGAGCCCCTCCGTCAGAGTCAGTCCACAACGAGGCTGCGGGTGTGGAAAGCTCCGCTGCTGATGCACCACATATGTTTCTCAATTCTGTCATTTTCAGCCCAGAGAAAGGCAACCAGAACCGAGGCCATTACCAACAGACTATGCCAATGAAGTGGCCCCACCAGGAACTATCCCAGCAACCTCAGCAGAGACCTACAGCCTGGTCTCAGGGTGTCACAACGACAACTTGGGCCCAGAATTACGCTCCTTACCACCTGGGACAGCAGGCTGGTTTTGTAAAGCAGGTACCTGAAAGCGTTGCAATACAACAGCAGCAGCCGGCTGCCATTAGGATGGCAGAAAAGCAACAGCCAGAAGCCTTTAGGGATGCTTCTAAAGCAAGCGGCGGTATGGACTGGGAGCAGCAGCAGCAATCCTTTCAGCAGGGTCACAAACCTGCCCTCTTCAATCCCCAGCAGAATGTTACATCTACCACTGGGAGCACATCAGTGCTTCAGCCCTTTCAGTTAGCCTTCGGGCAGCCGAGGCAAAACTTGGCAGCAGGCTATTATCAGGTGTTCCATGGTAACAGATCCTTGCAAAATGTGAATTTTGTAAACAGCACCCAAACAAATTCCCAAAATCGAATTCAGCAGCAGCTTCAGCAGCAGCAGCATCAGCAGCAACAACACCTTCAGCAGCAGGAAATCCAGAGACTGATGCTCCATAAACAGCAAATCCATCAGCAAACACAACAGCGCATGCACCAACAACAACAGATGCTGCAGCATCAACAACAATCCCAACAACTAGTGCAGTCACAACAACCACAGCCCCAAAAGCAAGCACAGCATTTAAACCAGATCCAGAAGCAGTCCATACAAATGTCACAACCGATACAAATACAACAGCCAGCACAGCCACAACAACAGCCATTACAGCAACATTTGCAAAAATCTCAGCAGCAACAAGGTCAACATCAACTAAATCAGCAAAAAGCAGAAAACCTACAAAAGCTGCAGCAGAATCAGCAATTAGTGGAATTTACCTCCACCGGCAAACAATCACAATCACTTTCCCAACCTGAGCAATCAACAGGGCAATCCCAGGACACCCCAGAATCAACAGAGCCCCAGGAAAATGCTTCTCAATGCCCTCCCATCCTTTCCCAGGCATCTATTGAGACACAGCAACCTGGACCACGGAGGTCTCGGCGCCTCTCCAAAGAGGGTGGAGGACAAGCGGCGGAGAATACCATCCCCATGCCTGCTGAGCAACAGACTCGGGGCCCTCATAACGGAGCCGTAGAAGCAACCGAGGCCGGAGTCAAGCAGACCATCCGAGCTGCTCCTACAGGGGTCATCCAAAGCACACGGCGAAAGCGGAGGGTGTCCCAGGAGGCCAACCTGGAGACGTTGGCACAGAAAGCCTCCGAGATGGCATCCTTACCTTCACACACGATCAAGGTAAGATCAGCAAGACATTTTATGTCTGGGGAGAAGAAAGCATGATTTGTTTGTCCCATTGATGAAACAAGAATAGCTAAAATGTGACTTCTCACTCATGTGTAGGAGACTTGCTTCATAATGTATGCAGAGCAACCATTTTGAAATGCCTACCAGTTCTGCAGGTTTCACTACTGTAGCAGAATGCTTTCAGCAGAATGTGAATAGAACAGGTGGTGCTGTTCGAGCTCACATGTCGATTCAAACCACTGCCTCTGTTGACGCCTCATGCAAATACAAGTGATTGTTCTCTGCCGTTAGTCCTACGTCCAGTAACTCTCTCTCATACGGGGTATAATGTGTATGTGTATAATCATATGCACTCAGCATAAAGCGTAGACTCATTTAAATTGAATCATAATAATTCATGAATTTGGAATTTGGTTTCACTTTTTTTTGTTTCGTGCTTGGCTCCTTTGAAGAAGCGGCTAAAGGATGTATTTGGTCTTGTATTAGATGTTAAAGTGCACGGTGCTAAAGGTTGTATGTATGTAGACTTTTGACTTCCTCACTTCAAGCTCAGGGTGGAGTTGGGAGTTGGCAGGAGTGTTCAAACCTCCCTGGCTGAAATGGCCAAATTGGCCTAAGTTTCTGAAAAAAAATGTGTGGGTGCAAAAGCAAAATTGTAATTTAGCTTGTGACATAACTATAGAGTAGTAGAATCGTTAAAGTACATATCGTCCAGTTTTCAAGTGCCTGCAGAGTATTTTCATGTCACACACAACTCTATTACATTTGGCGAGTATGTATTATAAGATTCATGAAAATTGAAAATGAACAACATCTGCAATAAAGTTAAATCTTTTGCACATCCATCTGTGCATGCATTCCTGACTCATTAGGGTCGTTAACATATTGGAAGATTTATTTTAGACGAGTGATCAAAAATGAAGAGCTGGTTAGAATATGCTTGAAAATGCATCTTAAACCTATGCATCTGTCTAGACATGTTTTGTCTGTATGTTTTTCCTTTCTATTGTTTCTATTGCTAAGATTTGGTTTACTTTGCTAGAACTGTAAAGTTTGTGTTACATAACCCAAGTTTTTTTTAAGAAGGTCAGCAGCTCCAGTAACAATAGGTTGGGTGTGTGGGTGCATGTACTACTGACCTCAGGCGCTGCATGAGTAGCCCTGAAGCACACTCCAATAAAAAAAAAAACATAACCTGTGTTAACCAGTGCAACAGTGTACCTGCCCACACTTGTATGTTGTACATGAGTGGGTAAAAATTTCTCAAGAATGTTTGGATTAGACTGTTGCTGTTGTGTAAATGAAACAGGACAGGGCTCCAGTTTGAGGAAGATTAAGTGCTGGAAATTCCTCTTGTTGCAAACTCAAATGTCGGCCGGGGCAAAATACGAGGGGCGTTCAAGTCAAACCAGGACATGCGATGAAATTTCTCTTGAATGAAGGCATAGAACTGACAATGACCCAAGACTTCAAGCACACTACGTTGATGAGACTCTTGTCTGTGTGGAGCGTTTTTAAAGAAGGTCGTACATCCGTAACTGATGATCTCGGCCGTGGTGGTTCGGAGCCCACTGCAGTCGTTCCATTGAACATTCAGTGAGCGGAACGCCTGATTCTTGAGAAATGACTGATAACCTGACACCAGCTTACTGAAGAGACGCATCTGTCTGTTGGAACTTTACACACAATCATTCACGAAGACAAATTGGACACTAGTCCAACTGGGAGTTATTGCCAAGTCCCCCATACAGTTTTGACTTCACTCCAAGCCATTTCCAAGCCACATGTTTAGGCTGTTAAAGGAGTTCCTGGGGGGCCAGCATTTCAGATGTGAAGCACTCTGGCAGCCTGAGAAACCTTTCCACCTTGATTGTATCCAAGCACTAGTGAAACACTGGCATAAGTGCATTAGTGAAGCAGGAGATTATATGGAGAACTCATTCATTCATCTTCTATACCGCTTATCCTGTCCAGGGTCGTGGGCAGCCTGGAGTCTATCCCAGGTTTATTAGGGCATAAGTTGGGATAAACCCTGTAGGGGGTGCCAATTCATTTACAGGACACACACACACACACACACACACACACACACACACACGCACTATGGGCAATTTGGGAACGGCAATTAGCCTAATCTGCATGTCTTTGGACTGTAGGAGGAAAACGGAGTAGTTGAGGAAACCAACCAAGCACGGGGAGAAAATGCAAACCCCATGCACACAGACCCGAGGCAGGAATTAAACCCTCGACCCTAGAGGTGTGAGGCCACAGTGCTAACCACTACGCCACAATCAAAAAGTCCCAGTTTAGCATTTTGTTTGTTTCAGTGTGTTATTCATTCTGTCTGAAGATTTAATATTTTTTAAATAATTTTGTGTGCAGTTCAAATTAAACAGCCGGTCCATGTACTTTCATGTAATTTTCAGTACTGTGTAATGTTATTATGTTTGCTTTGGTCTGGTCACTTTTAGAGAAACAGGAAATGTCTAAGAAAATACAGGAAACAAGGCCTTTGCAGGAGTGTTTGTTCTGTTCCTCAGAAATGCTTGAAATTGTATTTAAAATAAAGAGGATTTGAAAATTGGTGGCAATCGAGAACTGCTTTTTGTTTCTATTGAGTATTGTGAGGAAAGGAACTTGGGCTGTGCGTCCACCTATATAACCGCAGTAAAGCTTGATCTGATCTGCCATGATCACGTCCCAGCTTTAATTATTCGGAGATCTTGTAGTCACATGCCTTGGTTTCAACACGCAATTGATGATTCAAGTCAGCGTAGCATATTTGTGCATGCAAATTGTAGTCTTCTGGCAAACACTTATAACCTGCTGAGTAAATGCAGAGGGTTTTTTTTTTTTTAGTCTGTTAAAATAAGAACATACAAATCTGATATCGACTTTAACTTGGTGTTCTGACGGTGACCAAAATGACATACGAAGCATACGAAGCTTGTGTAATATCCTATCTGAGAAATGAAAAGAACAGAGCCTGAAACACGGTCTACTGCCTTTGTGCTGTCTCGTCATTTACAGTACTCGTTTAGCAGATATTTCCCTGTTTACACATTACACTGCATGCATGGTATTCCTCAGGTGTGAATATTATGCCCACTGGAAATGATAAATTATTTTTGTTCTTTAGCACAAATAAGTTGTCAAACTGTAATTAGAAAACAGTTTTAACTCATGATGTCAAATTATTAATTCGCTGCTCTGTGATGTTTATGTTATAGGAGTCGCAAAGGCCCTGGAGCCCCCCAGTATTGGACCTCGGCGAAGTGTTCGGAGAGATGGAGGGGGTGAGTGCCAAATGTGCGAGAGACGAGAGCCTGGTGCCTCTGGTGATCCCAGTGTCCGTTCCCGTACGGCGGACAGACCCCACTTCTTTAGAGCAGGAACAAACCTCTCTCTCAGCCAGCTGGCCAATTCGACCCAGTGACCCCAACCGGACTGACCACAAGCCCTCCGTCATCGTCACACGCCGCCGCTCGCTACGCAATTCTCTGTCCGAGAGCTCGAGCCAGGTGAGTGCGTCACCGTGCGCTGGTAGCGATCCTCTGAGCATGTTCTCTTTTTGCTTTCTTTGATCCACTGTATCCCCCATCATTAAAAAACCTGGATTAAAGCTTCCACTGTAATCCCTAGTGTTTGTTGATCATCCTTTGAAATCTAATCCAGACATGTTCTCCTTTTCTCTACACCACAAAGCGAGAATCCGAGTGCGTGCAGTTCATTAAAACTAAAGCAAATGTTCTCATAAAGATGCGATTTTAAAAAATTTTTCATAATTTTTTTCATGCATCACACGTCTGCTTCTTTTTCATACCCCCAGAACGGCGGAGCAGAGCTTGCCGGCGACATAGATGGCAAATCGTCCAAGGCGAAACGGCGTCCTCGGCCGGAGCCGCTCTTCATCCCTCCGCCCAAAGTGAGCACGCTGATCGCTCCTCCAGTTTACTCTAGCATCACACCCTACCAGAGCCACCTTCGCTCGCCAGTAAGGCTGGTTGATAACCCGCTCACGCTGCCCCCTTACACCCCTCCACCCATCCTCAGTCCTGTAAGAGAAGGCTCAGGCCTTTACTTCTCCACCATTCTCTCTGCTGCCGCAGCTGTTGCAGGAACACAGGGTCTCCCGCCGCCTGCCACGCCCAAATCGGCCACCCGTAGCCTCCTCCGCTCTAGTGAGTGTCTCACGCATGCACGTTGCATTTTACTATCTCTAGGGATAATACATTCCTGTTGAAAAAACACGGGTGCATATCTGAAAGTGGTTTTAGCATGCATGTAGGAATAATGCAGATGATTGTTGTAATTAGCCCTGGCTGTAATTATGTGTCATTGATGGAGTCATTTGTTTTTGTTGTTGTTGTGGTTGTGTGTGTGTGTGTGTGTGTATAGACAGCACTGAGATTACTCCTCCGGTGTTGTCTGCTATGAGCGAAGCCACTCCTGTCAGCGTTGAACCGTGAGTACAGACGGCGGCACACACACACGCGTGCACAAGCACATACTGTTAAGCCCTTGACCTACTTCCACATCCAGGTGGAAGTGCAGTAGGCATCATCATTCAGAGTAACGGTGTTGTACAGTATCTCTCATTTCCAGCTCAGTTTTGTAAAAGTGATCAGCTCTAACCGTACTGTTAAGACAGTGTGTGTTTTAGGATGGTTGGCAGGGAATCTGCTATTCTGACGCTCTTCAGCTTGATTATAAACGTTGTCAGTTTTGGGTGACTGTTTCAGCGGCACTCGTCTTGGCTGCGGTAGTACTGTTTATGTGTGTGTGTGTGTGTGTGTGTGTGTGTGTGTGTGTGTGTGTGTGTGTGTGTGTGTGTGTGTTGTGGTGTCTCAGCA
>JAQMYL010000005.1:17823815-17834080 GCA_030014365.1 Clarias pachynema | reverse complement strand
AGTCTTCAGCCCTCCCGGCTGAGTGGTAGTGGTAGCCTTAATGTGGGAGCCCCCTAGTGACGGGGAGGAATTGGCCATGACTAAATTAGGGAGAAAATCAAAAAAAAAAAAAAAAGTTTTGCATTAAACATTAAAACCACCTGCCTAATACTGTGTTGTGTGCCAAAACAGTCCAGGCATGGACTCCACAAAATGCGCTGTGGTATCTGGCACCAAGATTTTAGCAGCAGACCCTTACAAGTCCTGTACTTTATGAGGTGGCGCCTCCAAAGATCAGACTTGTTTTTCTAGCACATCCTATAGAAACGTGTTGAGCTTGAGACTCACTTTTCTATTAGCATGATCTTTTTCAGCCATTTGCGGGATCAGCCCAGACCGTCTAGCCTTCGATTCCCACATGAGCTCTCTGGGCGCCATAAGTTCACTAGTTGTCGCTTGTTTGGACTACGTTTTGTAGGTCTTCCACATGTAGTCTGTCATGAAAGAAGGGTTCACTGAGTGCAGAAGTAGTGAGATTACCATCAGCAGTAGGAAAGCATGCAAATAGTGTTTTAAAAATATCTGTTGAATATCTCTCATTTAAAAGAATCGTTGTTTGCACTGCTTGCTATAGACATTGCTGTTACTATTCTTGCACGACTTGGTACGCTTGGATAACTAGGCGTAGGTACGTTTTTAAGAAAGAAAGGTTTGTGCCTTTTTGTGCATTTCCCGTGTGTTCGGAAAATGATCGTCAGTTTTCCATGATTCACAAGTACGTACAAGTTTAGGCGCTTGGGAGTTGAATTCATGATAAATAGAAAGGAATTTCGCCTCACCGTGACCGAGGTATATGTCGAAACGTGACCTTTGCGTCCCCTCAAGCGTCAGTCCTGTACTGTTTCTTGGTGTACCCCGCTAATCACCATTATATAGAATATATCACATCTCTGTAGATCATTGCTTGTGCTTTTTGCATCGCTGTGCATTGTTTGTTTCAAAAAACTGAAACTATTCCCCAAATTATGTCTCCGGAAATGAGTATGCTCATGGACATTTCTTCTTGTTTAAAAAAACCCGCGGTCTAGTTTCGCATGATGCCTTTACAGAGGGTCAAAACCAAATTGGAGTGTGCCTTCTTCATGACACTCCACCCAATCCCCTACCCCCCTGACTTCGCACCCAGTGAGACTCACAGCGCTATCCGCTCCTTCCGCTTGCGTGAGCTCACAGACGCCCCTGATTGGCTGTAGAGCCTCTCATCCCTCCCCTCCCCTCTGAGAGAGCTCGGCCACCGGTTACAGCATCACCCGGGAACCAAACCAGCGATCTCCGGATGATAGGGCGAGTACCCCTGGACAGGCTGTTCTAATCAAATCCCACACTGACAATCTGAGCTACCTGAAGATCAGTCGCTGAAGATCAGACAAATGCACTAGCATGACGATCACTACGTGTGCATTTTTAACCACAATTACGAATACTATATAGCGATTTTTTTTTTTTTTTTTACATAGATCTAAATGCATATGTCACTTTAGACACTCTTCATAGTAAACCACTGGTTTACTGAAGGTCCTGCAATAATAACCCTTTTTCAGAGTTGAATTTTTATACTGTATGTGCCACAGAGCATACTAGGATATTGACTGTTTAGCGGGACATCTGTCTGGAGCTCACATCTGCACTCAATATGTTGCGCCACGTACGGATTCAGATTTTTCTTTCTATTTGTCACCAGTCTGTATGTGTATACGCCCATCGATCGGAATTGAACCCTCGACCCCGGAGGTGCAAGGCAACTGTGCTAACCAATAAGCCACTGAGGTGCCACTGTAATGAGATAATCGACGTTATTCGCTTCACTTATCAATGCTTTGATGTTGTGCCCGATATGTAATGTATATGCATAAATGGATAAATAGATATATGGATGTGTGTATTTGTGTGTCTGCAGTGAATGATCTCATGCACCTGGCCTGCTCAAGCGCAATGTCTGGAGGAGGGACCAATCAGGAGCTGGCTATGCACTGTCTCCACGAGTCCAAGGGTGATATCATGGTGAGTGTCAGATGATGTAATCCTACACCGGTGAGATCTCAGTGACACACAGTGCATTTGTCCTCTTAGCCCATTTTCTTTCTTATAGTGCTTTATTTTAAAGGGGAAAAAAATCCCCAGGAATAGAAACAGAAGGATATGATTTCAGGTCATCCCCTAAACCGACTGCATTACAATGTGCTCGGTCATGGTCCTTCACGTGACATGGTCAAGTGACCCGTTTTAATGGCTGCATGCTCGCATGAACACGTGTCTGGTTTGTGTTTGTACGTGCTTTATGTTCACAACAGCAGCGCGGAGGCCAGCCCCGATAGTGCTGAGCTGTCAGCTCTGCTGCCATAGCAACCTGCTGTCAATACCACAGACACATGCTGTCACACGTGCCGCTGTGTTTTAGCTGCAAGCTGTTTTAATCTGGACACCTGTTCTGTCGCATTCTTTTAACCCCTCGCTTGCATATTTATTTATTTATGTTCATACTGATAGTATATTTGATGTGAATGTATACTTGTGCAAAACAGGAGAATATGCAAGAACGAGGTGTTATGACATTCTTACACGTGCCCGTCGACGTGTGCACAGGTGCAACAAGCAGGTGTCGTGCTTCGCACCGGAGGCCAATGTAAGATAGTGGATACAGTAAAGAAAGCTTCGGTTGTTTAAAATGTAGTAAATGTGGCATAGAGGTGCAGTGTAGTGTTGCTGCATCAGAGTTCCAGAGGGATCGGGGTACTTTACACTTATACCGGTAGGTGGATTGCCTCTAGGAATGTGTGTGCGCTCGACTGCGAAGATAACGCACACAAAATAGTTGATGGATAAAAGAATCCATGAATGTATGGGACTACTACAGTTAATATTTCTCACATTACCCAGAGTTGCACTAATGCGCTGCTTCCCTGCAATAACTCACTGTCACTTTGTAATCTCTATACAGATGCCTTGTGTACATGTTTATAATATTGCACTTTTACTTGCCAACCAATCGCACTGCTCCATTTTGCTTTTGCACTACTTCTGGTTTGGATCGTGTAATTAGTTGGATTCGGTCCTGACCACAACTCCGCCAGATGCACTTTCCTGCTGAAACAGTGTTGCTCATCACACATCATCATTGCTCTGCATGCTGCTCCTGTGCAAGACTCGATCCTGTTTCTGTGACTTGCATCCACTCGGATATGTTTATGTGCACCTTTGCGGAGTGCAAAAATAAAAAAAATTTAAAATCGCCCCCCGGTGTTTAACCGCTCTGTATTATGATCTGCACCGACGAGGCTCGGGCTTGGGTCTGCTGTTTAATAAGCCGTTGCCATCTGCGTTCGGGAACAGACGCAAACTTGAGACTTGTTCGTTTTTGCAGCTTGAGAAATAAAACTTGACGGTCCACAGTAAAGATGCCGCGAGAGATATAGAGAGGTAAAGATGAATATTAGCCAGTGACTGGTGCTGCTTGGTTAAACGCCTCCAGCGAAATACTCTTGCCTACGTTGCCAAGGAGATGAAGAGTGTCTGGCTCCGCTCAGTGTTTCTTTTTCTCTTTTCTTTGTCTCTCGCTGCTTTTTCGCTGCATGTGCCAGATATCGTACTCTTTTGTTCTCATGTCTTCTTATATAATTATATCCTACACAGCTGGCCATGACTTTCTTCTTATAGTCTTGCACAGGACCGGCCGTTGATTTAAAGCCGTATGTTGTCATCTCAGTTCAAGAACCAATTCGCTCTTTATTTATTTCTTTTGCAGGGAGCCCTTGCCCTCCTTCTGTTGAAAAACCCCATCTTTCCCAAATATCACTCTCTGGCAGATTACCACTACTCCGGTAAGTACCTAACTTGTCTTTTTGTTTTGTTTCTCTCTCTTTCTCTCTATTTTTGCACCAAGTTTTCCATTAGCCTCCTGAACCTGGCTTCCTGGCCGTCTACCTCACTGGGGACCTTTTCTGTGCTGGAATTCCACGCAGTTCTGTCCGTCTCTCAGCCCTAAACTATACCAGCTGAGCGCCTGGGGGAGGGCAGGGGCGGCTGGGATTACTGGGTGAAGGAGTGGGGGTGGGTCAGGGTTGCCTGCCGGAGATGTACAGAGTGGGTGAGGGGAGAGAGAGAGAGAGAGAGAGAGAGTGTAGGCAGCGTGCTGGCAGCATGCGCTTAATCCATAGACGAGGACAGGAGCACTATTGTTTATGTGCCAGTGTGTGTCCTGGCTCTGTGCCTCGTGTGTATCCATGTGACTGTGTGTCTGTGTGCACAAGCTTGATCATTTTAATAATAATCCCCTGACTTGTGTCCCTGTCCCTCGGTCTCTCCATCAGGCTCAGACAGCTGGACACCTGAAGAGCGACGTTCCTTCAACAAGGGCATCTCAACCTACAAGAAGGACTTCTTCATGGTGCAGAAAATGGTATCGCTTCACACTTAATCATCTCTTTAAAAAAAAAAAAAAAAAAAGAGCCTTTTAATACACCTTTGACCAGAAAAAACAAAAAAACAAAAACCTGAGCAAGCGGTCACTGAGCCATAATGTAGCATTTCTTTAAATCGATCACGGAACACAGTTTAGCCGTACAGGACGCAGTATCCACGCCCCTCCCTCGAATGAAACTGTGCGTCATTGCAATCCTTATTGTTTGTAAAACAATAAAGCACTGTTAAGTGTTGGATACTGCCATCGCTATGTGCTGTTTATTGACACTCAGCATTGTTGAAAGTGATGATGTCATTAACCGGCAGCAGTTACTTTACTTGTGCAGTAGTTAGGGCCAGAGACGGTGTACAGTACACAGTGTGGAAGAGCCAGGATCTCATCCCATTAAAAAGTCATTTTTGCTTTTTAACAAGAGATTTAAATAATGGAGTTAATAATTTGTGTATATGTGCCTGAACCTCACACTGTTAAAGATGATTTCACTTTCTCTTTAACCTTCAGTCCTTTCATGCTTAACACCTAGGCCCGTGTTCACACGATCATAAACTCATCAGGCGTCATAAAATCATGAACCCTTCAGCTAGATCGAAATGCAATAACTTAAATAGAAAATACATACATTAACCATACACAAGTTATTACCTTGACATCGATAGGATTACATTACGATTTCACTTGCATTGCATCATGCTGCATATTCACTGGTGCACCTGATTGCCGTGGATAGAGCAACATAAGGTCACCTTGTTTGTTTATACAGTATGTATCTGCTCGTAAGTGCTCTATTGCATTATTCCTACGTTTGATTTCAAAGGTAAACTCCAAGACGGTGGCTCAGTGCGTGGAGTTCTACTACTCCTATAAGAAGCAGGTGAAGATCGGCAAGAACGGCACGCTTATCTACGGCGAGGCAGAGCTTCCTGAAACACGACCCACGGAGGAGGAGGTGGACTATAAAGTAAGACTGCATGTCTGTGCGTCGAGTCTCATACGGACAGACAGACGCGGAGCGATAGGATTTCTAATGTTGTCTGCCGTCCCGAACAGGGTTCGCAGAGGTTTGACTTACGAAAGGAAGAGGAAGAAGACAGGAAGTGGGAGGTATCGGGGAACAGGAAGCGAGAGAGCAGCCCTGACAGGGTGACACAGTCCCTACAGGCGAGTGAAAGTGTAAGTTGTCCAAGTCTTGGGATGAATATAAAATGCATGGATTATTTAGAAATAGCTCGGTTATTATTAAGATGAAGCAGGTACCTGAAACCCAGATTGGTTCTTGCACTCTGATCAGCCATAACATTAAAACCGTGGAACATAATGCCCAGTATGGTGGAGGTTCCTCTTGTGCTACCACCTTCTTGTGTGTATGGTGGTGTGTGTTGTGAGGTCTCCATGGATCAGGCTTGCCTGTCCAGCACGTGCCATGGCCGCTCGAGCGGATTGAGATCTGGTGAATTTGTAGGCCTGATCAACAACCTTGAACTCTTTGCCTGCTGTCATAACTAGCATTGACCCGTTTTAGCGAGTTGTGCCACATTGTCTTTCCTATTGGAATGGACCAGACTTTTATATACCTTTGCTCCCCACAGGCATATAAATGAGCCTTGGGCTCATGATCTTGTCATCAGTTTACTGGTAAATAATTAATAATCACTGTTAATGTTACTTGGTGTTAATGTTTTGGCTGATTGGTATATGTTACTGTATGTTGCAACATTTCTGCAAGATTCATGTCTGGTGCCCTCTTGTGGCTTACAGCTGTAATAACCACATGCTGCTCTAGCACTCATCTGGCTTATTGTTTCCTCATGATGACTGACTGTAATCCTCTTATCCTCCAGACCGGTGCAGTGCTGGTGTTAAGGAGTCAGGAGGATGGAAGACGGGACCATCCAGTGGTTACGGTGAGCCGTGCCTCCACATTGCCCCCTAAACCCCGGCCAGAGAGCACGGCCCGGAAGAGCGCGGTCGGGACAAAGGGCTCTGCGGGACAGGAGGGAGAATTTCCCTGCAAGAAATGCGGAAGGTGAGGCAGCATGTATTTAATGCATTTACGTTAAACTATTAGAGTAGCCGGAAGAATGTGATCAGGTTTTTATTCTGGGTCATGTAACAGATAATCCTGCAAACACTTTATAAATTATTGTTCTTTTATTATTGCCCTGTGTTTAAGGTGAGATGAGAGGAGTAATATTTTATCCAAAGTCGAAGTTGCTAGTGGAGTTTTATCATTTCTAACTAATTTCTATTGGTAATTGTGTATGGCAGGGTATCCTACTTGAACATTTAACGGTCCAGTTCACAGAGCTGAGCAGGTTAATGGATTCAATGAAATAAAAAATCTTTTGAACTTTCTAGTTAAACTTTCAAAGGGTAAATTCTCAGCAATTGTTGAATTCCTTAAAAATATATCACAAGATGCAAAAACTGCTTCACCGACAGTGTCTACTTTTAAATTCATATGTAGTTGGCAATACCGCCACCTACTGGACAGGACTGTGGGGCAGGAAAAAAACATTTAATAAAAACTCCAAATGTTATACAGGCATATTAGATACTTTTAGCAGTTGATTATAATTAAATATATATTTCTTAAATATAAGAAATTATAGCTGCTTGAGACACAATCGACAAAAACATTAGTGCTATTTCATTTAATTGAATTGAAAAAATGCCAAAAATTCAAATTGAATCGAATTGATAGTCTGCCTATGATTCACAGCTCTACTAGCTGTATAAACTGACCGAATGGTGACGACAGCACTAGTGATATGGCTGTAAATGCCATACATCAATTTAAAGCAGCTATTGTTTGAAGGTGGTGCTTCACACTACCACTTTTTCACGAACGTTATCAGATGTCACTAACCAGACCAGCGACCGTAAGTGTGTGTATGGTATGTGTGTATACGTGCACGTGCACTTAATGAGCATTTTACTAGGTGCATAATACTAATTCTTCATGTCATGGATTTCACAAGATGCTAGAAGCGTTCTTTTGACATCCTGCTCCATGTCAACATGATTACAGATTCCATACCACATCGACCTTAAGCGAATCGTCTCTGGGATTAATGAAGTTCTTTGAATCTTGAATCCCAAAGGGTTATTCTATTGGATTCAGATCTGGTGACTAGGAAGGCCGCTGAAGAACACTGGACTCATTGTCATGTTTTCGGGAACCCAGCGTGAGATGATGTTTGCTTCGTGGCATGGTGCATCGTCATGCTGGAAATAGCCATAAGGAGATGGTTAGATTTTAGCCTGCAACAATACTATTACAATATATAACCACAGGTTGCATTCAAGTGGCAATTAATTGGTATTAACAGACCAAGAAAAATTTCTCTCATTAGTCCGTATACATCGCTTCAAGTCAGTTCTTTTGTAGCCAGCTCCTAATCTTTGTGTGTTATGTGTGGATTTGAGAGAGCCGTATCTGCTCTGTATTACTGTCAGAAGTCTAATTTATGCTTAACAGATCCGCACTGGTACACGCAGGCGTCAAAATGATGTGCTAATGATGACTGGTAGTCGTGGCAGCTGTTAGTCACTGTGTCATGTGCGTGAACATGTTTTAATTACCTGCGATCACATTGTCGGCTTCTGTTGTCGCTCATCTGACACATAAATACCTTTAAAGCTCTCTCTCTCTCTCTCTCTCTCTCTCTCTCTCTTTTTAATGCAACCCTGTTTTCGGATGTGTTGCAGTTTCGCAATTTTTAAAGACGAGCGTGTCACTTCCCTTTTGTAGTTTTGCTCAGACATGCACAGGTATCCTTGCATAAAGGGTTTAAATTCGCCTATTCAGGACATCTCCCGACATCAGTTTAATCGCTGGCTTTAAGCTTGATCTTTTTTTCCCCCCAGTAATTTGGTGCATATAGCAGGAAGATGACTTGTGTTTACTAGGAAGGGTCTGTGAGCAATAAAACATACCATCTGATTCCAATAAGAGGTCTCGTATCAGCAATGGAAACGTCTGGCACTGTTGTTATCAACCGTCACTTAGCAACCTGGAAGTTTTGAGCAGCGTTAAATGCCATGCCCTGTGCTGTGTGCCTGTCTGCCTAGCGACCGAGTGCGGGTTGTGTGCACGCACGTGGACGAGACGGAACACGAAAACATGTCGTACGCTCTGTCCCTCCTGCCCACTCACCATTGGCCACTGCTGCTCGTTTGCATTTCGCCAGTGCATCTGCTCCCGCCGCGTCAAAAAAAGACTGATCTCGCGCGTGCCTTCCGCTCGGCGCAATCTGTGATCGTATTCTTTGACAGCTTTATAGTGAGGTGTTGATACCAAGCAGCAAATCAAGCACTCGGCCTAGGTGTGTGACACAGTGTGTTTACTTCAAGAGCTGATCTCTAGTATGTTTGAAATATATTAATAAAATGTATGCAGTATAATGCAGCACACCTACTGTCGCTGTTCCAGGGGCTGTGATTTGTAACCTCTCATATCACTGCAGTTTGTCAGTTGTTATAATAAAACAAAAAAACCTGATGTTTTTCCAAGCAGCATCGAGTAACGTCTGGTGTTTTATAATGTCATGTCATGTTACTGAGAGATATTACTCTAAGCTCCTTGTCCTGAAATGTTTCCTGTGTCAGAAAACATATGGAGACAAAAGAATGTCCAAGAATGTTAAATAAATCTCATCATAAAAAACTACGCACATGTTTTTCTTACTGGGTTTATGTGATATTGTATTAGAACAAATGCATTAAGATAAACCTGTGGTTTTTGTTGATCCAGTACTGTCTGAGCCATGCAAGTCTACATACATGAATACACACAGTACTGTGCAAAAGTATTGACCCCCCCCCCCCCCACCTCATTTCTTCATATTTTGCATCCAAAGAGCCAGACTTTTTAAAATATATTATTAATAGAGTTATGAGGAATAGTTCTCCAGGATATTTTTTGGAACCTATGAATCATTTAAGCGTAAAAAACATCTAACTTAAAGGATAAACCAGTGAGAAACTGGTGCAGATGATGACAGCTGAGTGATTAGATGCCAGGAAATGCCAACGTTGGAACAGACGAGAGGGGAAACGAGGTTGCTGCATAAACAACTAATTTCTTTTCATGTCTTTAGGCACTTTGCACAGCAAAACATTTGTTCCCGTTTCTTTAATCTAATCTACCTCATTTGATCAAATAATGCATATTTATTTAGCACGGATAAGCTGCTGCATAATTCAGTCATCATCCCGTCTGTCTCACGGCTAACCCAAGTGTGTGCTGTGTGTCGTTTTATTGTCATCGGCAGGATATTCTATAAAGTGAAAAGTCGGAGCGCTCACATGAAGAGCCACGCCGAGCAAGAGAAGAAAGCGGCGGCTCTCAGGCAGCGGGAGGCCGAGGAACGAGCGGCGGCGGCGGCGGCAGCCTTATTGGCTGCTCAACAGAACGGATCTCGAGGAGATCAAGCGGCAGCGAGGCGAGCCAGCAGCGAGGACTCCTCCGAAGAGGAAGACTCCACAGATGACGAAGACTGGCACTAGCAAATACTCTTCTTTTTTTTCTGCATGATGGAACTGCGACGCTTCTGCAACACATCCTGATAAACTGGTGTTTTGTGGGGAGGAAGGACAGGGAGATGGAACATGAACATCTTCAGGGACTAACTTACTCCCTTAACATGTGTGTATGTGTGTGTGTGTGTGTGTGTGTGTGTGTCAGTTCAAGATTTCTCATTCAGACATAGGGCTATAGGGAGTACAAGCCAAGGGTGGGTGTGTGTGTGTGTGTGTGTGTGTGTGTGTGTGTGTGTGTGTGTGTGTGTGTGTGTGCGCGTGAGTG
>JAQMYL010000005.1:17805823-17817085 GCA_030014365.1 Clarias pachynema | reverse complement strand
GGGCCGAAGGTTTACCTTCCAACAAGACAATGACCCTAAGCACACAGCTAAAATAACGAAGGAGTGGCTTCACAACTCTGTGACTGTTCTTGAATGACCCAGCCAGAGCCCTGAGCTAAACCCAATTGAGCATCTCTGGAGAGACCTAAAAATGGCTGTCCAACATTTATCATCCAACCTGACAGAACTGGGGAGGATCTGCAAGGAGGAATGGCAGAGGATTCACAAATCCAGGTGTAAAAAACTTGTTGCATCTTTCCCAAAAAGACTCATGACTGCATTAGAAACGGGTGCTTCTATTAAATACTGAGCAAAGGGTTTGAATCCTTAGGATCATGTGATATTTCAGTTTTTCTTTTTTAATAAATCTGCAAAAATGTCAACAATTTTGTGTTTTTCTGTCAATATGGGGTGCTGTGTGTACATTAATGAGAAAAAAAATTTACTTGAATGATTTGAGCAAATGGCTGCAATATAACAAAGAGTGAAAAATTTAAGGGTGTCTGAATACTTTCCGTACCCACTGTACTATGTATATGCACTTTCCCTCGCTGCTGCGTTGCATGAATGCTGCTTGGCTGGATTGGTGCTTTGCCATATTGCTGCTCCGCATGCACTCTATCCTGTCTGTTTGAGAACTTTTTAGTTTTAAGAGTTGTTTTTTTCCCCCTTTCCCGCTCTCTCTCTCTCTCTCTCTCTCTCTCTCTCCTATTTTTCTGGTTGTGTGTTTTTATCTTAATGATTATATCTTCTAATCTTGTAGAGCTGTGAGCTAAAGGTGGTGGCAGTACGACATGCTGGGGGTGGTTTTCCTTCTTTGTGTGTGTGTTGGTCACCCTTTGTGCTGCTGGTCACAGTGAATTATGTGTGGGTGTGATTCACGTGTGTTTGGGGTGTTTCTAGTGGGGATATTCATCCCCCCCTCTTATCTACCTATCCACTGGTACTGTAAACTCCAGCTCTAATTTGATTATGTATTTTAGGAGGTAGTGTATATTATTCTTAGTGTAGCACTTGTTGTACACTTGATGATGTAGTTGCAACTACATTTAGCATTGCTATACATGACTTCTGACCTGTTACATGTGTATGATTGCTTGTGAGAAAATAAATGTGTTTATTTACAAAATCCATATCTCTTGCATTTTCACTGAATGTACCTCGGTGCCTTAGTTAAGGTAATAATTAGGGTCATTCGATTTCCTTGGGTGCAATCCCCAAGGTAGCGTAATTGGCTACATTGTTAAAATCAGGGGATCGACAGAGTTCGAGCCAGCCCCCTGCACCACGCCACATTTAGATGGGACATTTGCTTCTTTTGATGATTTTAGTTTTTGTTGACTGGGTTGAATCTCTTTAGGTATTTACAAGGCCATCACTTTGTACGAATGCATTTCCTTTTCTTTCCACTGTTACCACAGTTGTTTTTACTTGATAAAATTCTCTCCCAGTCAAATGTCCTTATGTGAGCCTGTTGCTCATAATTGCTATTAACAGAACTGGGAAGAAGAACTAGTTTACTTAAAATTATTACTAGTAATTTTTGCTGAATGAAATTTACTAGGTATACTTGAAAGTATAAATTCTATTTCATTATGTGCATGCCTTGCATTAATTTATGGTGGATTATACATTACTCCAAATCAATATTAAGTAGGTTTTCCCTGGGCAGGAATGACCTCTGTACTAGATGTTAGCTTTCACCTGCCAACCATACTTATTGTACATGTTCTTCACTTGCCCTAAGCTTTCTAGTTACTAGTCCCTTTTTTAGACAATGTCCAAGGCCTTGGCTGTACATTGTTTGTACATAGAGTCTTGTCAATTTTTAGAAGAGTCAATGAGCCTTTTAAATTTAAAACGTTTTGGCTTTTGCTTCTCTGGTAGCTTGCAAAAGATCAATGTTACAATGGAAAAGTGCTACTCCAACTCATTTGTCTGTTTGACTGAAAGACCTTGTGTTTTTCCTCTCTTTGAAAAAAATTACATTTAACCCGAGGGTCTCTGAAGCTCAACTCAATAAAAGATGGGATGCTTTACGGTTATTTACTTAGTCATTATCTTCTTTTGATGAAGTCCATTGACATTGTTTTTACTGTTTTTCACTGTTAAATTCTTAAATCCCGCCTCCTGACATTTTGTTGTTTTTGTGTTGATGTTGGATGGTTTGCTTATGGAACACTTACTGTGTTTGCATTTTGAATTCGACTGTATTCAGGTTTGTTCCTTGTGATAATAGGCATATTAAAAATTAAAGATCAGCATCAACTGATGTTGAAGGTCAAAAACATCTCATAAAAAATATATACAATCACAATATTGTTGCCTATACAACATATTTGGATGGTTAAATTCCTCTTTTTTTAAAGGTTAGATTAAAAGGTTCACATCTAGCATCACACTTCTTAGTTTGAGTCAGGCTGCTGTGTTTCATTTCACATCTGTTTCTTTATGCGTTTAACAGGTTTAATAAGCATTTTTAATATTTATCATGTACTGTATTTGTTACACTTGGTTCAGAAAGTTCTGCCAATATCAGGATCAATGCGTTTAATGCTCCAAAGGAAGCAATTACTCTTGTTATAAGTCACTTGTGGCCTGGGCATAATCTCAAAGGTTTTCCGCAGAGGCTGTGATCTGAAGGCACAACGAGAAATGTTGGGGAGATGTGTAGGATGTTGCTATGGTGTAGAGCACACATCCACGCTGGAGCAGAGAGGAACCGTGCTGAAGCACATGCCAGAATAAGCAGTCTGGATTCAGAAAAAGAAAAATGAGTGTCTGGTGAATATATATACTCACAGATGCACACACTCCATTCAGGACTAACCTTGGACAAACAGATAAAGAGTAAAAAAAATGGCACATGGAAACAATGAAAGATCTGAAGAGCTAGTTACAGGAAGATTTACTTTGGAAAAGAGTCTGCACAGTGTAACTGTAAGGCTATAAATAAAACTTACAGTATTTGTAAACACATTAAATAATTTCCATTTAATTAAATTACATTTATTTATATAGCACTTTTAACAGCCGTCATAGTCAAAAGAAATTTAGCAGAAATCATTAATCAGTGGAACGTCAGTTTACTGTTTACAGTGTGGAAACTCTGTCTGTCTGTATGTTCGTATGTCCGTCCAGGCAATTTTGTCACAGCATCACGCAAAAAGTGGCTGGACAGAATTTAATTGAAACTTTGCCAGTCTAGTATTTGCCTCAAGTTAAACCTGTGCCATAAATGAAATCAAAACATTGGATTAACAGCGTCCAGTGCTTTTTTGGGCAAATATATGGCCCTTTTTTCACTCGAGGTGGGCGTGGCTACTCCACGGAAACACAGAAACAACCATAATGCGCCTAGAAGCCTCCAATTACTGTATGAAGAAAGCTTATGTATCGTCTTTTATCTTCTCAAATTTGAAACAAAACTGTCCTTATAATTGTGTTTAGACTGGTGGAAGTTAATTTCGAGTGATGCAATAGATCATAGTCTCTATTCAACTGACCTTGTGGTGACTGTTGAAGTCTACTTGACCTATTGCTGACTTTATCTGATTACAGGCATGAAAACACCCCATTGGCCTCCAGCTTATATACCTTCAGGGAAAACTTCAAGATGTTGTGTGAAAAAAAGAAAAGAAAACCATATATATGACTCCTTCTTGCATTGTGCGTATTTTACTTTATCATGCAAATCATCTTGATTGAAACTCCTTACACAAGAAGCAGAAACCAAAACTCACAATTCGTCTCTTACTTGTATTTACTGTACAGTTTGTGCAGAATTTATAGTAGTCACATGCCAGGCCTCATATCGCCTCATGTCTCATGTTTGCATTTTTTACAATGTTAAATATGTAATAATGAAAAATTTAATTAAATAACATACAACAGGAGCTGACCTGGAGAACTGCAGACCAGCTGCACCATAAGCCAAAGCACTGTGGGGCTGTCTAGGAATTTCATCATCCCAGCATACTTAGAGTTTCTTTAAGGAAGCCCTAATCCAGACACAAGACTCAGAAACGCGGTGACCTTTCAAATGCAAATTGTTTGTCCTTCTTCTCACTTTGACCTCATTTGCTCCCTGTGGAGCATTTGGAGAGAAGTAGACTGTAAGCCAATCCTTCTAACAAGCGTAATTGTTTCCAGTTCCTCTTCATCAGTACCATGAAGTGAAAGAGAGGGTGGTTTGGAGAGAGGCATGACAGAAATGGGAACCATCCTTGCTCAGTCAATTAAAGAAATGGGGACCAGATTTTACAGTAACTCCCTTCTTAAAAGATATGAATAGAGCATTGTCTCAGCTGTCCTGTTGAATTAACACTTTTTTTAAAGGATTTTTTAGAAGACGATCCCGCATTCTACAGTGCAGCTTATGCCTCAGTGTGTACATTACTGACGTCTATAGTTTCTATAGAAAAAGCCTGCAGAACCCACAGACAGATAGTATAAGATCACAGTGGAATAATACCAATTAATTTATGTGTAGTTGATGTGGAGGCACCACACAATACAGTCCAGATGGAAAAAAGCACTCAGAGTTTAAAGTTAAGGGTGTAAATAAATGTTATAAGACTTAACCAAACACTGGAAATTTGGGTATGCAGTTCAAGTTTGTCTAATATCTACAGTGTGTTCTGTATTCATTACTGCTTTGCAGGAAATCCACATAGGGCTAAAGGTTTTTAAAACATTTCGAAATCACAGTTGGAAACTTTGGTTTAAACAAACTTGTGTCCATTAAAGTAGTATGCACAGTACTTTGGCTTTTCTGTCGAGCTACACATTCTGCCCTCCGGATGTGTCTGACACAACACCACTTCTGGTTGGAGTTCTTGCCACATGAAGGCCTCTGGCTGCTGCTGAGGATGGCACCATATGGTCTTCTTTGGGATGTGTGTGGTGACTGAGAAGGGTTCCACTCAGTGACCATGAAAATGGTCTTGGACTGAGCTGTTGCAGGCAGTTTTCTGTGAATGTTTTTGACTGCAGTCACTCAATAGTTTTAGAACTAAAAGTGGGCTTTATATTAATTTACACACCCGTCCTGTGATATAATTGAACTTTCAGGTTTATAGCACACAGATATTGCACGGATTGATTTATAGTCGCACAATCTAATAACAACCAACTGAGGATAGGTTCCCTTTTGAGTCTGGTTCCTCTCAAGGTTTCTTCCTATTGTCATCTCAAGGAGTTTTTCATTGCCACCGTCGTCCTTGCTTATCAGGAAGACACTGGTAGTTATAAGTTATTTTTTGATTTTTTATTGTAAGATTTTTCTAAATGTATATACATGGTGATGGTGCATTGTTAAAATTTAACGAAATTGAATTGCATTGAAGATACTGATAAACCATTAAAATACTCACTATTTATTTTGGGGAAAAGTGACAGCCTCTACCCCTCCTTTTTTACTTTATTGCAATCTGCTTTTGTTTTTTTAATGATCGAGCAATATATATATATATATATATTTTAGAAATTCTACTGTCTAAGGGAAAGGATTTTGCTATTGAAACTTTGCTGATTTCAGACTAAATAGGAAGCAGACCTGAGGCCATGAGTCGTCTTTCATGATCGGTTTAAATAGAAGCATTGCGTACGAGGTTCACTGGCCAATTTCACCATGCTATATTAATCTCATAGTTTCAATAATATCTATATAGATTATAATGTGAGTTTTCACTACTGAGTCAGGTTCTCTGGTAAGCATGTCCTTCCTGTGTGTTGGCAGAGCATGGAGGAAGATTAAAAAGATCATATTGATCATTGTATTGACACGAACAACTTCTTATGTATCAACATTATGAAAAAAAATTGAGACATTATTAAGATTGTTAGAGCCAAGACAGATGTCTTTTTATGTCCGTTGCTCTTGATACAGTCTATCAGACAGAATGAGATAAAGGGTCTTTGTTTAGAGGGCAAAGGCATGTGAAAGAGACAGAGTGTTGGCAGGGTATGTGTTGGGGCTTGTTTGGGTTTGTTACCATGGCAATGCCCACCCTCTAATGGTAGGAGGAAGCTGGTGCTGTGCACGGAGGAAGGCAGCTGAAGACAAATGGGGAGTGGCGTTTCACTCAAAAACTGGTCGAGTCCGGGTCTGACGAGAAGACCGAGACTCACTTTAAGACGGCTTTATTGAGTCTCCAAGTGAGAGTAGGAATGTTCCAGTTGTTGAGCATTTGATATGTAGGCAAAGTAAAGGAATGTTACCATAAAAGGATATTCTAGCAGTAATGTCGCAACCTAATTGCATCAAAAGCCAAAATACCATTCAGTCATTTGGTGAAGTTGAGTGATTTATTTTTAGAGGAAATGGTTACTAAAATGTAGGACATTATTTTCTAAATTAACACTGCTTTCTAAGCTCCTGGGAGCTTAATGAAGTTTGTAGGCACTAATTTCCTGGTTTGGTTTCAGGACTTCTAGACGTACAGTACCTTTCCTCTGATGTGCAAAACGCTCATAATCAAGAAGGTCAAAGGACAGAAAAAGAAATGTGTGTGTAAATGAAAATTTGTAAAAGTCTGAATGAGAAAGTGACACACTTCTGCATATGAATGTTTACAACTCAATGTTTAATTACATAAATGATTTTTGCATAGTTCGTCAGACCTATCCCAAACATCATTCAGTGGTTTTATACATCATACGACATTACATTCTCCAAACTAACATCTATTGGGCTTAATTTCTGATGCTGCATTAAGGCTGGTTTTGGACTAAAATGCAATGGCAGTGAAAAAGCTTTTAGTCTAAATTCAGGCTTAATCTAGATCGCAGAAATCAGTTCTCATTGCATATACCACAAAATAGTACGTCCATATCCCGTGGGCCGTGGTTTGGTCATTTTGTTTTCTTTGGTTGAGTTATATATAGATAAAAAGTCTTGCAGCATTACAGCCTACTTTCCATTGCTGGGTTGTACAGGGAGGAAATCTGTAAATAAAAGCCACAACTATTACTAACACTACATTATCAATGAACATTGACAGGGTGTGTGCTAAACAGAGCAACTGATAAGAACTATATTCTATTCATTTTTAATTTTCTTTATGTCTTGAACTACATGGGAATTCAGAACTCTAAATGCACTCACCTAAAGCCCGAACCCAGGTCTGAATTTAATTGAATGTGTGGCTCTCGGTGCCCCCACGTCCAAACCCTGAAAGAGAAAAAAACAATGTTGGCAAATGGTTCAGATTAATTAGGAAACCTTGATGGCTTGCTGCTTATAGTATGGTTTTCTTCTATCTGGAATGAATAACACCAGTCAGCGTGCATGAAATTCCTACAAATACTACAAAGGTGTATCACTTTTAAAATGCAGATAAGCATATGGAGTTCAAGAAGTCTATGTAAGAAGCAGCCTGTGTCTAGAAAGGGTGAATGATGTGAGAAGGCACAAGATTACAGGCATTGTTAAGAAGTTTTGAAATATGTAATATAGTAACATGCACATTAGGGGATGTTGTGGTTGATTTCCTAAACATAGTAACAACATGTAATTAGTGGCTAATTATCCCTGTCCGAATTACCAAGGGGGTAGGGTTAAAGTTGTGGCAGTAAATATTGATTCACCTTTGGGTCCGAAGAGTGTAGCGTGGCATGGTCTGATACAGTACGGCTTTCCATCATGCTGTGAAAGAAAACATAATTCAGCTCATAGCATATAAACTAATATGGAACAAACCCCATTTGTGCAGACTACTTGGTGCTACTGTAGCTCCAGACATTGTTTTGACTTCAGTGTGACACTAAAATCAACAGCCCACAAAGTCAAAACAGTATCAAGTTACTTTAATGTAATAGTTTGCTGGTGATGTCATTCTTACCTCTGCATGGGAGCCTGCAGACAGGGTTTTATTGCATTTCTCACACCTCAAACAGGGTCTGTGCCAGTCCTTACCCAGAGATGTCACTTTCTCAGCTGAAACACAGAGACAAGCACTATTGTAATCCAAAATATATTTAACATTGTTCAAGGTTTGATCGATCATATACTACAGGCAACTCTGTCTAAATATTCTGCCGATGTTTAAGACTATTCTTATGGAATGCCAAGCCAAGTCTAATAAAATCTGTGCCCCTCAATAATTTATTTTTTCTCCTTACAATTGTCTCCAAGTTATTATAAGAAAGACATAAGGTTAATGTTTCTGCACAAAGGGATGATCCCTAAGGAATTTGCAGCTTCTCCTTTGCAAAGGCCAATAAACTAGGCTTTACCTGTGGGACAGTGCATAAAAGATGTGAAAACAACTTTATGATAATTCCATAAAACAAGACAAGGACAGAAAGTCATGCATCTTTAGAATTATTACTAGAACTGATGTCTGCACATGTTTTTATGTACAGTAGGAGTATTTTCAGGAAATGCCTGCAGTGCTTAAAGGGTCAAATGCCTTCATACCCATTGCATTAAAGTGCCCAGACATTAATGTATAAAGTACATGAAGTGCCCATAGTAAAACATTACAAAGGTATTTTTGCCTGGTTCAAATGGCATGAAAGATATTAACCGAATGTGTAGCTGCAGAGTTAGTTTCCCAAAAAATCATCTTAAGTTTAGGATAGCTTAAAGATTAATATTGGAACAAACAATATGTCCTAAATAAAAGTAAGGCCTTGAGTTCTAAGCAGTGTTTTGAATACCTGAAAAGGCATGGACCTGAAAAAAAAAAAAATCCTCCTGAGTGTGAGTGAGTATGTGTGTGTGAGTGTGTGTGGGTGCGCCATGTACTTTCGCCATAATGTCTTCATCGGTTTACTGAGTATGATGGACTTTACAGACGATCTGTTCTGTATATCAGAGTCTTGGCTACTCCCAGTGACGCACATCAAAAATCAGGAGAACTCATCCAAAGAGCAGATAAACACATGCACATGCGTGCACACACACACACACACACACACACACACACACACACACACACACACACACACACGCATCCATGCCCATGTAACAACCTTCTACTGAGAAACAGGGATAAAGGATGACAAAAAAATGGAGAAAGAGAAATAACAGCATAGAATGGAAATCACTCTGTTTGCTATTTTTCATCTCGACATTTATTTTCCTCAAAACACCAAATTATAAACTGAACACTCCTCTAACAGGCTCTCTCACTTTCTCTGTATGAATCTCACTTCTTTTTCAGGGTCTAGTGAAAAACCTTTCAGAGGAAGTCCAAAAATGTATCGAGGTTTCACATGAAAAAAAAAAAAAAAAACTGTGCAATGAGACAACCTTTATTTAACCCCATTGGACCAAATGTTGCTCTACCATTCTTCTGCGGTGTGTGTGATCTTGTCACAAATTTATGATGAGAAATCTTGCATGAGAATACAATCCTATGATGATTACTGGTAAATCTCCAGACACTATGGGGATTGTTCGGTTTTCTCCTACACTGCTCCTCCTACACTGCTGCTGTAGCTGTGGGAGGAAGACAGGGGCTTTTGGATTCCATCAATGTAATAACTGAGAATGGCACTGGATTTTAACACAGTGCATGTTACTTCATTCTATTGAATGCAAATGAAGGTAGAAAAAAGAAATCTAGGAGGATGCTACTAGTATAAAATGCTTACACAGCTAAACAGAAATCAGCAGCAGGATATGTGTGACACTATATAGTATTGCGAAAACAGCAAAACTTTGAAACTCATGCTTGTTTACGCACGTACTGTACTTCTATGGAATACCCGACACACCCAGCTGTTTTTGAGATGTCTTTAGTGTCTTTCTGGCTTTAACCACCAATACGTGTATAATGATATCACTGAATGCCCTCCTTACCAATTCATTAAGACCTACATAAATAAAATGAGCTATGAAGTTGTTTGGCAAGCCAATGAGATGACAAAAAAAGCAGATTGTATTTAGAGAAACAATAAAGATTGGACATTGCAACCTTGACAAGAGCGAAGCGGTTATCGTATGAACCAGGGTTTTACTTTGGCATAAGGTGGGCATTTATAAGGAAAGCCAAGGGGGGGAAAGTTTGGAGAATCAGTCCATCGTACGGTCAGATCTACAGGTTTTACTATGTATTGTAGACTCTGTGAGTTTATAACTTCAGGCAGAACCTTCCTGTCACCTGGCTTAAAGTAAAGCTTTAAGGGTGTTGTACATGAAACAACACCTCAGATCCTCTCTAATTCCTTTATGATCCAGTCAGGATCAACCTGCAGTATATGTTTGCTCTACAGGGATTTAAGTGGCTTTTAGGACTTTTGGTAGGCCAGATGTAATTCTTATTCTTAGTATTATTATTATTTTTAACCATCTTAAGTATAAGGTCAGAGATTTTCATCTTCTTCAAATAAAACTTGGTAGGCTTACTTTTGGGTAGTTTTATTTAGAAATACTACTACTACTACTACTACTACTACTAATAATAATAATAATAATAAAACAACTAAACAAAAATATAATTATACCACAAAAACGTGTAACATTCATTCAAATTCATTTAATCCCGCTTAATAACATTAGCATAAATACAAATAGCAACCTGGAACTCCCTAACAACACACTTCCGGATGTTTTATTCACCAAACAGGAAATAAAGTTAAAATATACAGCACGTGTCTTATATTCGAGCCGTTTCCTTTGACGCGCCCTTTTTTTAATTTTTATTTTTTTACGTAATGCACATGTTAACTTTTAAACATTTCTGCTTAACATATTTTTTTACTTATTACAAAAAACAAAAACAAAAAAAACACGTTTCCTTACCAAAGTACACTTCCTTGCTGCACTTGGGGCATTTAGGCATGTTGGCAGCTGTAGTAAGGTTTCCTGCTGGTTAGAATGAAATGAAATAGCTCCTGGCTAAGGTTTGCACAGAAGCAGTGATGAACCTCCACCTGCACTGACCTCGCCTTCAGCTCCATCCGCGTTTTTATACACACACAAGGAAGGGGAGGCTCTCTCTCTCTCTCTCTCTGTCTGTCTGTCTCTCACTCTCTCTCTCTCTCTCTCTCTGTGTGTGTGTGTGTGTGTTTGAGAAAAATGTTGTGTGAAGTTATGTCAAAATACTTTGAAGTTATTACCCACTGATTCATCAAAACATTATGGTTAGAAATATTTTCCAGTTTCTGAATTTCCCCAATGTCTAAGCTTTTCGGCCAATATTAAAATAAAATAACAGATTATGCATTTTTAAATTCTGTGCTCTGTGCTGACTGTCTACGTACAGTACACTGATCAGCCATAACATTATGACCCCATACCTAATCTTGCGT
>JAQMYL010000005.1:17784280-17804379 GCA_030014365.1 Clarias pachynema | reverse complement strand
GGGATAGGCTCCAGGCCCCCCGCGACCCTGATCATAGGATAAAGCGGTATAGAAAATGAATGAATGAATGAATGAATGATCCTTTTTCATCAAGACTTTCTGTTCAAAACATTGCCCGTATTCAACTGGTCCAATATAGTTCTTACTGTACTTATCGTTGCTCTGGCTTGGTCAGATAATTATCTTACCAAACACTGACAAGTGGAATGATTGATTTTGGTTGGAAATTACTGGAGCATCAAATGGAAGTTTAAAAAGAAAATAAGAGAAAATTCTGCAATGCTATTATTAACAATCCACATGAATATAGTTGCTTTATTTACATAAAGGTTTACAATAATCAAATGACCTCATCTTTTTACATTAATGGAATTTGACCTGGTTCAAACTGACCATCTTATCACTACCAGTCAAATGGAGAAAAATATATATCAAGCAACTTTTTTTTTTTCAATTAAAGATGTACAGATGAGTTAAACACAATCATTATGTATTTGTAGCAAATTTCTAAGACAATTCTATTCATTATTTAAATGTTTTATGAATACACGTTAAATTCAATACATAAGACGCTAGCCCAAGAAACATTTTATAATCCATTCTAACAGCAATAACACTAATAACATGATTTTACTTTCCAAATTCATAACCACTTTTTTTTTCAGATTAAGCAAAATAGCTGAATTGGCAACAACATCTCTATGTGAAGAATTCTTGTGTCTTGTGAACATGAGAATAAGTTTTGTTCAATCTTGTTGTTAGTTTCAACTGCACTCATTGCATCTACTCTTCACTTTTCCTCTCACTCCTTATTGTGTTTTATTAGCGTCCCAAATATCTTGTACATTGCTTCTTTGAAAATACTTTTAATATAAATTAATCTGTTCGCCACTCTAATCTGTGGCTTTAATCTCATATATTACATCTTATGTTCATGCATTGTAAGTATGTGTAATATATTATTCCAATGTTTTGACTTTAACTAATCGGGCTAGAGAATAAATGCTGTTAAGTTTACCTGTCCCAATTTACCTGATGCCCCAATATACTGTATATACATTATATAACCATTATATAACATTACACAATGTAGATTATATGGCAAAGAGATCTAATCTGCATAGTGTATTTAAAATTTATTTCACTGTCTTTAGCTTTCATTTTATTTCAGTTCAGGCATACAATTACCTTACAATTTTTACCCTTCTTTTACTATGGATTGTTTGTTAACCCATTTACACTCTTCATCAATTAAAAGGGACCACCACTGACAAGATAACAGTTAGGTGATTGACACGGGAGTGTACATGGCACTGGTATGAGCGCAGGGCTACTAGAGTTTCACTGCTGGGTAGAGAAACAGTTCGCTCACCAAAATATGTTGTGACAAGACCTCTGTGGTCAGAAATAACCACTAAAGAAAGCTTAGAGGATGCTTAATGCATACACTGTGCATATAAGGAGATGAGCTGAAGACCTACAAGGTAGATGTGTCTAAAACGTACTAGGTGTAGCCAGTGTTTAAAAATTCTAGCAATCTTGCTGTACCTGATGCACTCATACCAATGCCAATACCACATAAACCAGAATACTAGATTACTATCATATTTGTGTCATCCCTGTGCTGAGATAATATGTGTTGTGCATCTAAAAAATATCCAAATAACATCTTGTCAGCTAAAAGCCTATCATCACTGGTGTCCTGGGTAGGGAGGATCTGATGAATTTGATGAAGGTATTGGGTTACACAGTACATACCTCATAAACTGGTAACAGTGAATTTATTGTAATGTATTGGCCATTCCTGTATTGCCTATGAAACAGGCATGGCTACTGATCCATATGTGTCATAGTGAGGCAAACAGTGGCACTACTGTATTAACAAAGGACTTGCTTGAAGTTACTGTATTAACTTCAAGCAAGTCTGACAACACATTAACACTCTCTACCTTCTATGCTGTTCAAGTAAAGACCAACTGTTAGATGGCGTCTCTTCCACAGGTGTTAGGGCTTCCCATTCTTCCTTTGCTCAGTTATCGATTTGACCTGAAAGCTTGGTCCTAGAGAATGGCAAATATTAATGATTTGTAGATATTAACTTCAGAATGAAACAATATACAATGAGTCTGGCTGTAATAGGGAAATAGCTATGGTACCAAAGGGGATTATATTTCAATAGCACTATATCCTGAATAGTTTTATTTATTTTATTTGACATTTGCTAGCAATAATAATTATTTTGTGAAGCACAAGATGTTATACTTTTTCTATTTATAGTTTTGTTATCATTATAATTATTATTATGAGGTTTCTAAACCTCTTGTTTTTCTTTGTCTTGCAGATAATAAGACACAAAATGCAATACTCAAAGTTAATACTCAAAGTTGTTTTACAGCTAACTATTAAGGTAAAGTGTCCACCTTGTGTCCAAGCCCATGTGAAAAAGCACTTACTGTAGATCACATATTAGAATGATCGCATTAACATAAACCCTGGATTTGCATTGTGGCCAAACTCTTGTCAGTGCAAATTAATTGTATAATGATCATCTTGCTTTGATTTCTTCATTCACAGAACTAGGTTAATAAATGATCTCATGTAGTCAATAAGATGGTGGATGCTGCAGCTGTTCCCAAGAATGCTAAAGATGCGTTTTGTACTTTGTATGTCTGGAATGTATTTAAATTTTGGGATTTATTGACATTTGTTGCTCATTTGCTGCTCAAAATAAAGAGTTTATAAGTTTGTTTTACCCAGGTCTTGCTCTGTTCCAGCTTAATGTTGGATGACATTTCATTGTCCATTCTACAGCTTTTTTAAATGAATAGCAAATAAACAAATCATAGATATGATGCGAAATTATTTACAAAACATCGTGTAAACAAATTCAATTGCATTATTTTAATTAATAGGATATTCTTTTAATCATCATGTAGAGGAAACACAATATTGAATTGACATGTCGTTTTAAAAAGAAAGAAACTCAATTGATACTTTGATGTTGTTCCTCAGGCCTTTATGTGGATTCAATTGAAATTTTTTTTGCACTATAAATTTTTAATTGGATTGAGTTTCAACGGTTCGCTGGCCATGTCAGTGAGTTAACATGCCTTGTAGAAAACATTCGTTGCTCTGGGGCAAGATATATTATCCAAAAATTCAATGAACACCTGTGCGTTGACTGCTGGAATAATGATTGCCATCTCACCTGGACCTTTACCTGGTTTTCAACCCTATATTATAAATGATTGTTCGTTTTCTTTGGGCAGTCTTCATTGTATGTGTCAATAGACCAGCAACAGACAAAAGTTCCAGCATCATCTACTTGGCTGATACAGAATTATCACTCATCACTAAATATAAATTTTCATCCAATCATCTATACTCCATGATTGCTTCTTTTCATCCCACCGTAACCATGTTTTCCTCTGTTTAGGTATTAGTGCTGGTTTTTGTTTGGCTTGTGTATCTGTAAATCCCATTTTATTCATATGATTTCTTACATTTATGCAACAAACACTGACACCAGTATCCATCCATTTGTTTTTTTTATGTTTTGTTGTGCATTTTCCATTCCAAGGCACATTACCTTGCATTTACTTTGACGTCATCCTTGGTCTACGCATATGTTTTCCTATTATAACGTTTACAATTTGTGTAAAATTGCATAGCAAACTGGCAAAATACAACATCATCTGCCATAACCCATGCTGGATTTCCTTCAACTCCAAAAAGGAGTTTCAATTGACTCATGTCTTGTTGGGGCCATGTGTCCTTTAAGTGAACCAAGTCAGTTAAGATTTGTAAGCACTCTCTTTCTACTGCAGACTAATTTGCTTTTTTTTTAAGACTTACGTCAGTATTTGTTTTAGGAATGCAAATTTAAAGGTCTTTGTTGACTCACCTTTAAGCTTGGAGCAGAAGTAGTGACGAATGAGATGAGATCTGTGTGAAGAGAGAGAATTTCTCATTGCAGGACTGTGTTCTGACATTTTGAGACGTGTGATGTGTTTGACGCCACTGGGTTTAAACAACAGTTAGTAGCTGATCAACATTATACTTAATTAGTGCTAAAACCATAGTGCACCATAGTTTATAGTTATAGTTATGTTATAGTTTTTCTCTACTTGAAAATTAATTTGAAATTAATTTAAATAATGTAATTTAATTTGTTGAAGGTATATTTTTATAAAGTCAGATTACTCAGAATGATTTTATGTTCTTTTATGTATCTCTTATTATTGCTGAATGGGTATTTAGTATCTTGATGTCAAGGTCTTAATTTAATAAATAATTAGTACTTTATTAAACCCAAAGGGAAATTGTAATTTTTACATATCCCAGTTAGGAAGCTGGGGTTAGAGCACAGGGTCAGCGTCCCTGGAGCGTATAGGGTTAAGGGCCTTGCTCAAGGGCTTAGCAGTGGGAACTTTGCAGTGCTGGGGCTCGAACTCGAGATATTCCAATCAGAAACCCAGTAACCAATAGCATTAACCGTTTGAGCAACTACCGCAGCGAATGTGTATGTACTGAATAATCAGAGGTCTGTGTACCTCTCAATGCAAATGAAAAACCCAGGGCTGTATTTCAAGGCATTATATTCCTGCACTAGTACAGGAAGTGAGCTACGGGAAGTAATGATCAGATAAAATAACAGCTTTCAACCCAAATACAGTATGTTTTTGTTAAAAAAAACAGACAGGATCCAATGTTGTATTTTGGTTATGCAAAAGGGCAAACACACACCAATTCTAGTTCCTTTTCTCTACAGCTTAGCTTTGAACCTGCATGATTTGCGTGTGGCCACTTTGCCTCAGGCTGCTTACCAACAATGGCTGCTCCTTATTAGTGCTGACTTGTCCCAGGAAAGATAACAAAGCCCCAGACCAAACCCATGTGTTGTTCAAGTATGCCATGTCAACCACATGCTTTTCATGCTCAGTAAAGTATGTGTCCAAGCACACACGCAAATATGAATACAAATTTGCATTATTAAAATCATACTCCATTCTTATGAAGAATGAATCCAGTTGAAGCATAAACTCATATCTAAAATATGAATGATGTTAAAATATTCATAAATGAATTGACAATAATTTTCTTTTTACCCTACGTAGTTGTCTGTATAATGTTTAGTTCATGCTTAAATTAACTAGAAAACACTGATCCACTCCAAGATTGTTACACCTATCACATCTCAAGTGAGCAGTGGTGAAAGAAGAAAACAGACTCAAATGCCTCATGGCATCTTTAAAACCAGATCTGCCCATAATGCCACCCAAGTCCTCACTTATGACCTCACTTCTCTGTTTATCCTTAAGGGATCCTGCTTCTGCTTCATCACTACTTCAAGGCCGGGTTTTTTTTCTCATTCTCCCTTCTAATTATGTTCCTACGCTCTCTGTGTGTGTACACCTCCATGATTTATGAGCTGAGATATTCACCTTCAAGGATGTTTCCACTGAATTTAATTTCCTTTCACTGATGACAGTATATCCACGAAACCATATGGTGCTATAATGATTTTTCCGCCTTTCTCATATTCTCATCTTTCTGCTTATGATCATGTGAACAGCCTCACCTTAAACATCAGCAAGAGTGTCTGACCTCACAACCTGCAGGGCTTTCCTCATTCCTGAAGAGGTGCCAACCTACAGCAGAGCTTGTGCGTGTGTGAAGGATGCCAGGCAGTGGTGGCTCAGTGATTAAAGCTTTGGGTTACTAATCTGAAAGTTGAGAATTAAAGCCCTAGTACTGAAATGCTGCCATGCCACTGTTCGGCCTTTGAGCGAGACCTTTGAAATATATTTCAGACTTGTACTGATCTCACTTGATCTGATGCCATGTTGTGTGCGTTTTTTATTTCCTAGCTAGCTAAATTTTACATTTAAATGATTTATGCATTGTCATAACTTTGACCACTTGAACATTAAACATATTTTTACCAAATTTTATCCAAACTCTGAATGAGACCCCATTCAGTCTCTGTGTTTTGACTCAGTTTCATGTGTGGTAACTGGTAGCTCTTACAGCATTTCATTCAGCTGAACAGTTTGAAACTTTCATTTCCTGTCATTTGTCTTCCTTAAAGTTTGGCACAGAACACTTTTAGTTGAATGGATGTTTTCATGAGCTGGATCCTTGCAGAAGCAAGTTATGGATCATGCTGTTAAGAGTACACTACAGTACATGCAAGACTTAGCCACTTTTGATCAGACATCATGGCCTCTACACTAGGTAGGCATTGTTCAAGCTTAAAGCATCACTTCTTTATGGTGAGTGGGGTGTGGAGCTGGGAACAAAACAGGTCTATATTAGGGGAAAACCAGAGTCTGAGTTGGTCTAGAGTGTTTTGTGAATTGGAAAAAATAGATGTTACAAAATGACAAAGAAAAAATGAGTCAGTAAATATAAGCATGCATGCACACACTTGCAAACACACACACACACACACACACACACACGCTCACACATGCACAAAAATAAAAACATAATAGGTATAGTTAATACAACATAATTTTAACCATGGGGTATCATGTGAACGTCATATAATGTACTGTAGTTGTTTCGCAATTTATTTAGTTTTTATTCATTTATTCATTCATTCATTCTTCTTCCTTCCGTCCATCCTTTCCTTCCAGGAAACTTAAGGCATGAGGTGGAATTCACCTTGGACAGGGTGCCAATCCATCACAGGGCATGCAAACACACATTCACACACTCACTCACAGGCAATTTGGGAATGCCAATTAACGTAATCTGCATGTTAGACTTAAAAGAAGCCTAGTCTTTCAAACAGCCTGTGTTCAAGGTGGGAACATTGTGTCCTCAATCTTTATGAACGGCACAGAGGCTGAATTGTGGGTGTTGATTTACTTTTAATCCCCTAACAGTGATAGTGAAACAAGGTCTAAGTAAAAAAGGAAGAACTCCCCATCGCGACACGATATTTAAACAACAGTAAATGGCTAGCAGCTGACCCACCCTGCAGTTAATTAGTGCTAAATCTGTAGTGCACCACGAACAATGAACGTCAAGATCAGCTGAGACTGAGACAGATCAGCTAGGCATTTATTTTAAATAGCATTAAAATTAAAGTGTTTTAAAGCACAATCCTTGAGTGCAAAGGTTGGACGTAAATACATTTTTATTGTGCAGTTAAGCTCTTCATCAATGGGAATTGACAACGACTGGGGAGGTATTGACCTCTGAGTAGAGCACTGCGACCTTGTTGTTTGAAAAGCAATGATATGCAGGGTATTTATGTGCACGGTACAGTATGTGTTATACAGTACATCACACTAGATGCTTACGCTGTTGTATTAAATGTCACACCTCCTGCGATTATGGAATGCCACACGCTCCTCAAAAGCACATGCTGTCAACTTACTGTATATTATGGTACTTGTTTAGAATCATACCATTTTTAAATAATATACTGTATAGAGAGCTTTGGAGCTGAAAGACCGATGCCTAGTTATTTATGATACTTATATAATACTTTAGTTTTATATACTGTATAGTTTTTGTTATACACTGAGGTTTGGATTCAGGTTTAAGACCAAAAGATGAATCCAAGATGACTGATCAGCTTTCATTTCCTAATATTTTAATTTGAAATGTGTTAAACAACTTAGAACACAACCCCTTTGATTGCAGACCACCCATTTTTTATGTGAGCAAAGAATGCTGGAACAGATAGTCCGAAAGTAAAGTAAATAACACTCAGTGTTTGGTTGCAAAGCCCTTGCTTGGATTAACTCCAAGGTGGTGACCCATGAACATGAGTAAACGGATGCATTCTTCTTCTGTGATGCTTTTCCCGGCTTGTGTTGAAATTTCTTTCAGTTGTTGTTCATTTAGTAGACTTTTGAGTTCACTCAGCTGCAACCATCATGAGTTACACCTTATATATAATAAAGATTAGCTCTTTACAGAAGCAGCCATGCAAGCTCAAGACATGATGCAAGCTCCACTGTACTTGACTGATAAGCTTGAACCGCGAGCATTTGCTTTCTTACTCTTACTTTGGCCGTTTCATCATTTTGGTAGAAGGTTATCTTGGCTCCTGAACTTTTTGGCTCTTCTTTGTTTATTTCCAACCTGTCCTTTTGATTCTTACTGCTAATGAGTGGTTTACATCTAGTGGTATGGCCTTTGTATTTCTGCTCTTGAAGTCTTCTTAGAACAGTGGATTGTCTACATTTGCCCCTCCCCTGTGGCAGTTGGTAATGACGTAAATCACTGATGTTTTGTTTCTGTCAGCAACTACTGTTGTTTTCCTTAGTTTACCTTTTAATCGCCTGTTTCATTAGTCCACTGGCAATTTTTTTTCTCTTTCAGGACATTCTAGTTTTTATGTATTGCCTGTACACAGTGCTTGTGCAGTGATTCATTTTTTTCACTTTTTTCACAGCTTCAAAATGGTTTGATTTTCTCCCATTGACAAATCTCTCGTCTTCATGTTGGTTTATCTGCTTTTTATTTTCCTAATCATCAAATACTTGCAAGTCTTCACATGCACACTCCCACGGCTCAGACTAAAATGGGACATTCAGCACTGTTAATTGTGAATCTAAGTCCTCACACCTAGGCAAACAAATATTATATGTTAGTTAGATGTGCTAACATTTTTGATAATCAAGAAATGGGTGGGTTGAAACAAAAAGTCCCACGTCTGAAGTTAGTTAACACATTCGGATATAAACAACAGGAAATCAAAGCTAAAATTCTGAACTGTCATCTGATATTCATCTTTGATCTTAGACCTACAGTAAATGTCTTCAGTGTCTACAAAAATATGAACAAAACAATATTAAGGAAAAAAGTCCTTGCTGTTCCAGTACCATTGGGGAGAATGTGCTAAATCTAACCTGTATGGGGTAATAATGCCTATTTAACTTGCAGTGATGCTCACATCTTTGTGTTTCCACTTGCAGGATAAAAAAACAAAGTAAGACATCTTTTCATTGCAACAGTAAAAACAGACATTTCAGTCTAAACGTAGGCATTTGTATCTTCTATCTTTAACTCTTACACATTGTGATGCTCAATTTTCACAAATTACAACATACTGTATGTTACTTAACAACCTGTTAAAATTTCACACTCTAAAGCAAGTCCAAAATGTCGGCTAACCTATTCATTCTCATCTCCCTGTGCATATCTTTGTTGTGCATTCCTGTAGAGATTCATATTTTAATTGATTGTTTCATGATTTACTAATGAGGCCTATTACACTTAATTAGAGGCTGTGTATTTTCATTTTCTGTCCTACATAAAAGTGGTTTGTATATTTTGGTGAATTGTGGGAAGGATTGTGTTTATGTAAATGATTCATTCAAAGTACCACATCTGGAAGCCTGTGGCTGAAATCTGGCCAACAGCCAGATGTGTTGAAATATAAGGTTTGGGCCTAAATTGGGGTTTTCTCTCAATAGCATATAAATGTTAACTATTTGTTATGATCTATAAATATATATCACCAGAATCATGTGGAATTGTTTGTATTTGTTTGTTTTATACTGCCTTGGATATTGTACTGCAAGGGTTACATTAGGTAAAGGGGCAGTTCAATAAATTCAGAGTATGTCAACCTGAAACAGTGGATGGCTACATCTCTAAATGAAAGGTATATACAGTGTGTGTAATCAGCTTAGTTTGTGATCAGATACCAGCATAAAAAAATAACCCTATCTATCTTATCTATATCACTTATTCTATGTAGAGTTATAGGGGAGGCCTGGAGTCTACCTGAAGGAATTTATGGCGCAAGGATACACCATAGGTGGGGTGTCAACTCATCTCAGAGCACAAGCACACACTCACATACACGGAAACAGCAATTATGTCTTTGGTTTGTAAAAGGAAGCCAGAGTGCTTATTGGAACCTCATAAGGCACAGAGAGAGCATGTGGACTCCACATACACAGACTGGACATGAGATTCAAACCACCAAGCCAACGTTTTATTATTATTTAAAAAATGTTTATTAGGGTGACAATGATGTATTGATTTTTCATCATAAGTAGATTAAATGAAAATTTTTAATTCACTTCATGAGTGTGTTCATGGAGGCACGGTGGCATAGTAGCTAGCACTGTCGCCTTGCACCTCCAGGATCTGGGTTTGATTCCCGTCTCGGGGTCTTTTGCATGAAGTTTGCGTGTTCTCCCTGTGCTTGGTTAGTTTCCTCCCACAGTTCTAAAACATGCAGATTATGTTAAGTGGTGTTCCCAAATTGTCTGTAGTGTGGGTATGTTGACTGGACGTCCTACCAGGAATAGGAATAAATAATAAGTACATTGGTCATCCTTGGCCTCCACAGTCCCTAGGCGGATCATAGAGGATCCTAGATGGATGGATGTACAGCGTGTCTTAATGAGATGACTTCAGAGATTAAAGATTCATAAAATGATGTGTACTGTAAATACACTGGCCTATAATAACCTATAAATGTTGGTAGTCCTTTTGTATAAAAAATGCAAGGTATAATAATTATTAATCATAAGATATTAGCCTGCATGAGAATTAAGTTTATTATGGAACAGACATGACTTTTATGGACATATTTGTACTTTACTGTACATTACCATTTAAATGTGAATGTAAATTAAATTAATTAACCCGATTTTTTGGTGTCTTTCATAATAAGTGGAAATAAATCTATAAAATGCAACATTCTGCAATTTAACTTTTTGGGGAAAACCAGACTTTAAGGCTGTAACTCCTGGTTTAGACAATACACAAAAAAGGAAACATATTTCAGTTCAGGAAATGTCTTTTTTTTTTTTTTTTTATGAATCTTTTGGAACTTAAAAGAACTGAAACTGTCTTTTCCCAGGCTGCACATGTATCTGTGTTCTTCTTGGCATTTGGCTTACTTTCTTCCTAAAAACATTAAATTAGCAAACAGCAGCATGAAAAGCATGTTTCCTGGCAACCAGTGCTTATTTGCTTAGGGTTGTTTCCTGTGCTATGGTAACAAGAAACAAGCAGAATGAAAACAGGAAGTGAAATGTTGTCATGTGTTTTGAACTATGTATTTTGCACTGTTCCTTGTGGGCCTCTGCTGTGAAGGCAAGGCAGATGTTAGATTAGAGCACCGTTTATTTCTGTCCTGACAGAACACTGTATAATGAAGGGGTGCAGTTTTACAGCTCTCCCTTTACGTACGTCAGGAGTTCTGACACTTGTTCTGTACTATATAGACGTTCATGAAAAAAAGAATTTAGAATTTGTTGAATATAATTGATCAATCCAGTGTTGCTGTTACATTTCCTTTTTTTTCTTTTCCTTTTTTTGATTTGATATTGATGCTTGCTTGGTGTCACTAAGAATCTCTTGTTACTTTGCAACTATACAGTAAATGTTGGAAATGGTCCAATGAACACAAATGTTGCACCTCATCACCTCATACCTCTGGGTTACAATCACAGGATTATCCTGTCATTCAACTCACATATGTCTTTCATCGAGTATGTAATCACCCAGTAACAATCTTACTGATCACACCCGTAACTAGGGGCAGTAAAGAAAAGAACAATTCAAATCATAAACTCTGTCCAACGGTCTAAGACACAGTCACAGTTATGTCTAAGCCTAGATTAGATATGAATTGAAATAGAATATACTGTAGTTAAAAACCGGCATTCCTAACAACAATTGATGGACATGACATCCAATCCGTGTGCATGTATTTCAGAAAGATAGAAGAGTGATAGAAAGCATTTAAGGAGGTCATTGACGTAGAGCAGAGAGTTGAGGTCGTACTGATTCAAATTCAAATTCGAATTTTATTTGTCACATCCACAGTCATACACAGTACGATATGCAGTGAAATGCTTATACAACCGTTCATGACCTTAAAATAAAAAATAAATAAATTATGGAATAAAATAAGAAATAAAATATAGAGAAACTTAGCAACAGAAAAACATAGCTATTGAAAATAGAACAAAAATATAAAAAATATATAAAAATATAAAATATAAAAACATAATATACTTAACTGAAATATAGAAAACTATAGAAAACCTTTTTTCCCAGATAAAATTAAGCCAGTGAAGAAATTGCTGTTACTTACAGGAACGAAAACATGGACACATCAATACATTTTCAATTTGGACTGATTTGCACAGGAGATAGATGGGATAAGGTATAGGAATAGGAATAGGGTCCATCCACGTGCCATCCGGCACATCAGGTGATGGATACTCCCCACCCTGGAGGTATATCTGTTGTTTCTGTGGAAGTTACTTATGCCGTCGAGTTGCCAGCTCGACATATTTTCACTTGGGGATGAAAGATCTTGCTCCAGGATCCAACAGTGACAGCATGGTAGCATCAGAATGGAATGGAATGGAGATGGCCTGAATCAAATGCAGAATTGAATCATATGTATTGGATGTTGTGAAATCAGGTCTATCAAATACATGTTTGACTAATTCAGAATGTTTCTACACTGTATTTCGTTTAATAAATATTCCTATTTTTCTTCTTCATATCCACATTACATTGAAAATATCAGCGTTTGGGATTTTCTCCATCACATTTACATAAACCAACCACAAAAATGAGTGTTGACAATGTTCTGCCATTTATAATATCGGAATCATAATAAGAATTGTGCTTTTTTTTTTAAAAGGCTAAAGACAATACAGTATCATTTTATTATTCGTTTGCAGTATATCTACTCTAACAGTTTTTTTTTATTGTAGTTGCACAGCTGCATCTGTGCTTGTCCACACCTCTACCAATCCAATGTGTTGATCGAACATGTCGTCTAAAGTTACAGGAACATCAAACAGATATAACAAAGTGAAGACAGATGCTAAGGCAGACATGTGTATTATAAGTGAATATCAGCGGATCGAAGAAATAGTAAGTTTCAACGTTTCTAACTCATCAAATGCAACATTGGTACCACTGCCTAAATAAGGCATTTGAATGCCTGTAATGAGAGACGAGTCAAAAGGTGATGTGTGTCTTTGATAACAATTAAGGGAGGGGTTACCTGTTTATTTTGGGATTACGACACTAGACAGAGAACCGCAGTGACATCACAGCTGTGACCAAAGAGCAGTTCTTATCAGTGCTGCACCCTTGTTTTGAGTTGTGACACAAAATATGCTGTCCTTATGTTAGACTGTAAATATTTACAAGCTGATGTTATTATTTTCTTATGGTATCTAAGACAATGACCACAGAGCTATGATATAATTATTTGTACCAAATTTGATCATATTCAATTATAAGCCATTCAGCAAAAGTATAATACAGTTTTTATGCATAAGCATATTTTCTCATGTATATTTTGAGGAACATGCGTATGAACAGCATAAAAACATTAGTTATCAGGACTGTGGTTCACAACAGAAGCATAAAGTGATATAATAAATCCACATATATTTACATATACTGATCAGCCATAACATTATGACCACCTGCCTAATATTGAGTAGGTTCCTCCCTCTTTTCCACCAAAACAGTAATGACCTGTGTGTTCTGACACCTTTCTATTGGAACCTGTTGGATTCTTCCTTGGATCAGTTTTGGTACAGTATGTCCTGACCACTGCAACCTGGGAACATCCAACAAGAACTGCAATTTTGGAGTTGCTCTGACCCAGTTGTCTAGCCATTACAATTTGGCCCTTCTCACAGTAGCTACATTTTCAATATCTCGGTATAATGGCGGCTGGAAGTTGTTGGGATATATTAGGCAGCAAATGAACCCTTTTTTCCTGACATCGATGTGCCGGAAGCAGAAAAAAATGGGCACGCATAACTGACTTTGACTAGAGCCAAATTGTGATGGTTAGAGGACTGGATCAGAGAACTACTATCGCAGTTATTATGGGATGTTCCTGGTCTGCATTGGTCAGGACCTATGAAAAGTGATCCAAGGAAGGAAAACCGTTGAACTTGGCGACAGTGTCATGGGTGGCCAAGGCTCACTAATGCACGAAGGCTTAGAATAATAGAAGCTCTAGTGAAGATTAAATTGATGAAAAGGTTGTGATGGAAAGGTGTCAGAACACACAGTGCATCACCGTTATTGTTATGGTGGCAAAACTCATTATTAGGCGGGTGGGCAAAATGTTATGGGTTGGTGTATATGTGGATTTATTATGCCACTTTATGTTTCTGCTGTGAACCATAGTCAGCGAAATTCATGGTAGCTGAACTGTCTACGCTGTTTAGTAATTATACTCATGTTCCTCAAGATATACATGAGAAAATGTTTCACCTGATAATTCTTTAATGGATACAGTATTTGCAGAGCTTTAAGTAAGGAAAAAGAGTCTTCAAAGCTAAGGTTTTAGATTAAAGCTTGAATGATGTACTGATGTTAGACAGATACGTGCATGTGTGTGTGTGTGTGTGTGTGTAAGAGAGAGAGAGAGAGAGAGAGAGAGAGAGGACTGATTCAATCACACTGCAACAGCCATGGCAACTAATGGGTGGTAGAAGATGACATCAGAACTTAATGTGATAGGAGTTTAGGGTAGGGCCCTTCTGCTCTTTGTTCAGTGTGTGAAGTCACTGGTGTCTTGCCTACTGACATACAGCACCCCATTTTCCAGCTCAATTTATGCCAAATTTCCATCCTTCATCTACCATTCTGGATATCTTCAAGCGCTGTGAGTCAGAGGGGAGTAGGTTTGGCGCTTGACCATAGATCAGTCTTATTCTGATTTACGTAGCCAAGAAGTATAATAACTTTCACAGTGCAGTCAAGCATTGAGTTACCAGCCTGGTCTCTCTCTCTCTTTTTTCCCCTACTGTACTCAGAGGCTAATGCAACTTTTACTCTGTGGTATTATATTTAGCTGGCTTGCTCTGAAATTGTAATCAGGCTGATCATATGTACAAGTGCTCTTAGAGCGTATAAGTACTGCAATCAACCATTCGTCTCGTGTAATTTGTTCCCATGCTCTAAACTACCATAGGCACTAATTAGATGAGCACTCTGTTGCAGAGGCACATCATACTGTAATACCCAAGTTCTTTCTGGAGCAGGTCCAACCACAACATGGTAATGATTAGCAAGTTTAATCAACATGAATGTAGATTTACTGAGATTTTTATTGGTTTGGGAAATGGGGTTAGGTTTTTGTGCATGCTTGCAAAAAAATACTCATCCAACGTGGCTGCAACTGAATGTTGCTAATGTATTTATGTCAGTTAAGCCCATCTGTAAAAAGTCCAAGGAAGATTGTATTGACGTAGTTGAAAAGCTGTAGAACTTTGTCATTATTTCATAATGGAGGTTGAACTGGTGTTTAGAAGAATGGATATGTAACACCTGGAAGCTACAGTACAGTTACTGGTCCCTGTTATACTAATTATATATCCCGTATATATATCTACAAGTCTTTTCTCTTCTTTCAGTGCCTGGCTTAGGAGTAATAGGCCTGACATAAAGTACACTATTAACAAGTGAAAGAACTTACTGTACTCCAAATAAATGTCCTAGTTTGATCTGGATGCTAACTATTTGAAGTTTTATTTTGACTGCCTGGATTGCTTTGAAAGTATCTGTGGAAAATGTGCTGCTAGTAAAAATGTGTGCGACAGCAGAAATAAGAGCTGGAGAAGCAATCATTCTCCTCTTATTGGAACTGAACCAGCATTGTGCAGCAGCATCAGTTGGATCCTTCAAAATGTTTGTAGGCTCAGTTTAACATGTTGACCATTTCAATAGTTTTCATTATATAACAAAATCATTAAACACCTGTACGAATTTTTCCATATTGTAAAAGGATGATGGTAAAAATATACAGGGTGATCACAAAAGTCTCCATATGTAAGGGACACCTTAATAAATACCTTTTAGCAAACTGTAACTTGATTTTCATAACATCCTCTACATGATTGCCATTTCTTCTTAAACACACACAGACGGAGAGTCGTCTCTCCCACTCACGATGAGCTCACATTAACACATCTGGTGTTATGCATGTAATTGCACCTCGACTTGTGTTCTCAATGCAACAACGGCCCAATCCAGCCATAAGAATGATTCCAAAACATTTCAATGCCTTTTTTAGAGTCTACCTAAAAAAATGGCCAAAAATTGGATCCACAATTTGGATTTAACTAATCAAAAAGGTCATACTGTAATTAATATGTTTAGCTGGCAACAGTGTTTTTAACCTTAACTGATGCAGTGAGTAGTTTCTCAGTTCTTAAACAGCCATGTTGAAAGATCTCCCCCATGGTTGTGGAAAAGATGTTACCGTGTACAACTAATGAGAAAAGCTGAAATTACTGGAATTGGGTTAAGTACTGTAAAACGCATTATTATAACGTGGAAGGATAGGGCTGAACTGTAAAGTTTGCTGAGCAAATGTGGTCCGAAAAAAAAATCTGGATTGTATTAACTGAATGCTTTGTAAAGTTGCATCATAAAAATGGACAGTAGAAATCATAGCTAGTGTGTTTAATATTAAAAATAAGATCATTTCCACATGAACAAAGAAACAGGAACTCACAGGATTGGGATGAAACCATTTGTGGTTATAAGAAATCCACTTGTTAGTGAGACCAAAAGAAAAACCCTTATATTTGGTAGGGAGCATAAAGATTGGACTTTGGAGCAATGAAAAATAGTCATGTGGTGTGATGAGTCCAGATTGACAATATTCTACAGCAGGGGATGTGTCTGGGTAAGAAGAGAAGCAGATAAAGCAATGCAACCATCATGCACAGTGCACAACTTTTTGCACTTTGGACTGAAATTAGTGTGACATTCCATAAGGTTGTCAAAACATTTTACACTGAATGCACATCATTATCAAAACTAAAGGTAGTCCAAGGAAGTATTCGGGTGTGCAAATTAATATTTATTTTTGTATATAGGATGGTGAGTCAAAAATTATCCGCATTAATATTAACATTAATATCAACACTTTGCGTTCCAGGCTGCCGTCACCCCAGTTACTGCTGTGCAGGTGTATGTGTTACATAAGTTCATTTGTAACTGCGGTGCAATCAGAAATGGATGCGCGACACATTTTTGCCCTCTTTGTTGACACTATGCATTTTCCCTATAGTGCTAACCTCGTTCCATCAGACTTTTACCTGTTTGGTCCCCTGACAGCAGCCCTTTGAGGATGAATATTCATTACTGATGTTCGTAGCTCAGCCTAAAACATTTTTAAATGAGAGAATACGAAATCTAGTTTGGCAAAGTGTATTAAAAAGCAAGAAGATTGTGACAAAAAATGAATTTTGAAAGATGTTTTGCTCAAAAGCATTAATTTCCTATGATGACTTTAGTTACACCCTGTAGTTAGTTATTCATTACATCACTTGTAACTTACACAGACAGCTTGCTTGCTTCAAGGACGCAAGTTGTCATGTAGAATGTTAGATTATTCAGTACATCCATTATATTAGGCCAAGTTAAGTATGTGTTTTTAAAGCTCCCATCATTGACCTTTTAATCACATCTGAGCATGGCAGCTCCTTTGAGGTCTGCTGCTAATAAACACTGTTGTTCCGCTAAAATTGACCCATAAAAGAAGCATTACTCTGGAAACATCTTGTAAATCTAACGAGGGAATATACCGCCTATGGAACAGTAATTGGAAACACACCTGCATGAATATTTATGTCTGTGTCCTTAAGTCCCCTTGGCATCTGTTACTGAGTTGCAATATATTTTTTCTTATATAGGAGGGTGAACACTGTTTCCCAGAACACTAGAGTTTCTCTCTAATTGTATGTGCTCACCTCTCTTTATATTATAGTTGTGTTTTATTTGCATGCAAAAATGGTTGTTTTACTTTAGGAAGTGTTTGAGTTGCAGTTGTTTGATATGGCCTGGGTTGAAGATTAAAGCATGAATGTGGTCGTGGGTTTAGGTATCTCTCTATAAATCATATATATCATATTCATTAGTTTATTAATCATTTATTCATCATCATGATATGAATAAATGAAACACTTATAAATAGTCGTTGTTATAATGTATTTCACTCTAAAACTAGATACTTCTCTTATCTGTATTAAAGAGCAAATATTTATGAAGTTATGACGAATGCCAGCGGTTATTCTCTCCACAAGTCTGATTTACAAAATATCAGGGTTTCATAACTAAAGAACTGAATACATCATTGCTGCTTTAGTATAATAGGATATTCACTGTATGCATGTTCTCCCTGTGCTTGGTGGTTTTTATTTCAGCTACTTTGATTTTCTTCCACAGTGACATGTGGTGTAGACTGATTGGCATATCCAAAAGGGTGCTTTGTGCCATTAGTTCCCTTGGAGGAAGAATGGACAAACAACATCATTAACTATTCCAATTTTGGACTAACAAAGTGCTGGTTTAAACTTGTGGTGTGTTGGACTTCTATAAATTAAACCTGCGGCCAAAAATGTACTATTTTTATTACACAATATAGCGAATGGTAATTTTGTTTATTTTATGGCTTTTATTACATGAACCCCATTTCTGCTATTTTAAGCCTTGTATTTTTCCTATTCCAAAATAATCAAAGTCAATGTTTCTGTACTAGATATCGTGAGTAGACTTTCTATAAAAAGACTTTCCAAATATAAGGAAAGTTGACATTTTCAGATTGCAAAGTCAAAGCAATCAACTGTGGCATCAAATGGTAACATTTATAGTCTCTGTTTATGGCACATATCCATCATGCGGTTTGTGATGTTTAGATTTGGGTCGTATACTTTAATATAGTTTAATTTGTCTTTTTGAACAGCTTTATCTGTTGTCTTTATCAGTCTAGAAAACAAATTTTAGTTTTTACATTTGGTTCCTCTACCCTTAAGAGGCAACTCGTTTATGTGAATTTTTCCTCATGAACAGGAAATTAGAGATTTTAAACGCCTGCTGTATGATACAAAATGTCAGCACCCTTAAAATACTCCGGAATGCTGGACGTCTGAGAACGCTCCCGTTTCCATGGTAACCATAGCTCTCAAACACAAACTCTGATTTGCTGTCCAGACAAGAAAAGGGCGGCTAAGGGAAAGGTTTTCCCAAGCGAGAGAGCTATAGCAGAGGGTGGGTAGATGTGGGAAAACTTTCAAACCGCTAAAGAATGCAGCAATGCGGAATGGTAACGGGTCTGCAGCTGCAGGGTAGCTGGGATTTTGTTCACAAATCAATCTGATATCTTTCTTCCAATTTTACTTGAAGTGTTTTATCGATAGAGTAAAAAACGATGGAGGGACGAAAGAAATGAAATTGTGCAGTGTGAAAGTTATGTAATAAATCACCATGGTCTCCCTACGTTCTGGTTTTCATGGTTCTGAATTTCATTTAGTGTTGCTCTGGTTCTGCATTCAATAAACATTACGCAACAGTTAGTTTCAACCGAGTGATCTGCTTGGATGAGAAGCATTTCATGAGTGGTGATACAGAGCATGACGATTCAATTTCGATTCAACTCAATTTTATTTGTTTAGCACTTTTAACAATGGTCATTGTTGCGAAGCAGCGTTACATGATTAAAAAGTATGGAAATAAATAAGAACATTGAAGGATATGTGTTGATGGAGTAAAATAACTTGTTATATAAACTAACAAATCATAATCTGCTGATAATAAATAGCACTTGTAGAACCGCTGTATAAAAGCAATATCACACTTGAAGATGCGTTGTTGTACTGAATATCAGCACGGCTCAGCTAGAGTGCTGCAAATATCACAGCCGTGCTGATATTCAGTACAACAGCGCAACCTCAAGTATGATATTGCTTAATTCTCTCAAGACAGGGTAAGTGGATTTTTTTGCTGTGCTTCCATTTATTATTGAACAAATATATTGTTTTGAAATAGGTAATTTCTTCAGGTCCATGGAATAATACACAACAATAAAGCAGCATAGTATGCATGATTGAACAGTGTAAAATAAATGCAAAATACGCAGTGAATATGGAGGACAATGAATGCTAACTAGACAGAACAATGATGAAGGGAAGACAACAGTGCAAACAATTGTTCCATAGCAGCATGCATGTAGCATTGTGTCATAATGCAATTTTTGTGATAATGTGTGTGTGTGTGTGTGTGTGTGTGTGTGTGTGTGTGTGTGTGTGTGTGTGTGTGTGTGTGTGTGTGTG
>JAQMYL010000005.1:17756419-17784180 GCA_030014365.1 Clarias pachynema | reverse complement strand
TGTGTGTGTGTGTGTGTGTGTGTGTGTGTGTGTGTGTGTGTGTGTGTGTGTGTGTGTGTGTGTGTGTGTGTGAACATTCCAGAATGGGTACCGGGATGGATCTTGCTTAGTCCCGGTGTTGAGGATGTTGAGAAATAGCAGTGTGTCCTCTGTGTTCATTTTCATCTATTACCTCCATCACCTGGATTTGTCTTTAATGAAATAGTGGACAAGCATAGATAGAGGCCGGTGTCACTAGATGTGGACTGAATGACTTCTCTACCGGTCTATCATTCTGGGCAACTAAAATATGCCTAGAAAACAAACAACCTAGATCCGCAGCTACATCGTGATATCTTTTAGATTCTTGCTCCTAAACCAAAACAACTGTGATCCCAAAGGGATGGAACTAATGAGGAGGATATCTGGTATGCAATGGCAGCTGAGATTAAATGCTGTGATTATGTAAGTAAACACGCAGTCAACATTAAAGTCAGAGACAGAAAAGAAAGGAATAAGCAAGGCAAAGGTTCTTTCACATAATGAATTTAGCATTGAATCTGTATAGTTAGCAATGTCTTTAAAAATGTAAGAACAAGACTTAATAGTGGCTCACCACTCATTACTGCCGTACTGAAATTTAAGAAGATGCAGATGTTTTTTTCTCTCTCTCATCTTGTCCTTGCAGTGAGAGGACCACTCTAACATGGATCACCATCTTCAACTCTGTAACGGCAACTAGAATGATAAAAACAGAAATACAACCAGCTTTACAATATGATACCAATAAGAGGATCTTCTTTTCCAGAGCAACTTACTGTAACTTAACTCAGTGCTTTGAAGTCTGTATCATCACTAGGATACTCATCATCAGTACCATCAGTCTAAAACTTTAAAACAGTTTTTAAAAGCAGATGAGTAGGTATTCTGTTTGGCTTGGCAGAAGCATTCGAGAAGTTGTGTGCCCACTTTTTTTTCTTTTCTTTTCTTTTTTTATCTACAGTAGGAGTTCAGGAAGTCAAGCCCAGATCTGTGTCTAGCCCAATTTGCTTACTTAAGTCCTGGTCCTGGCATACAACAGGAGTGAGAGAATATTGGTATTTGTGAGAGATGGTGTCTGGAAATTCTGAGCAAAGAAACAGGCACCAGTTGAATGTCTCTCAGCCTGTTGTTACAACTGGGTTAATAAAAGCATAGCTCATATTTTTACAGTCTGTCTGTCTGAGAGGAACATATACAGCCTGCAGATTCACTCCAACAAATGAGAAATATCTAGTTTTAGAGTTTTCTTCCTCCAAGTAATCCAACCTCATTTGGCTTTCACAAATGTTTCAGTGTTGAGCAGCTGTTCACTCTTGACACTGAAGCAGCCAGAACATTTTGGCATCACAAGACCACTCTAACAAAGTGTTATTCATGTTTATAAAGTTAATTAGCAAAAAATAACGATTATACACTCGACCAAACCAAAACCAATTTAGTATAATTTTTTTTTTGGGTCTCAAACCTTAGTGACCCATTTAGATTCAATAATTTGTATCTGCTCCATCTTTCTCTCTCTCTCTCTCTCTCTCTCTCTCTCTCTCTCTCTTAAACCGTGAGACCATCTGCTAGATAATTTTATGATTTCCACCCTGCTGGATGACATCCCCATTTTGGAATATGCCTGCACAAACATTACCGTAGCGTGTGACTGAAAATAGCCATACTCAATGATGATACAGTGTTCCAGTGGACACATAAAAAAATATATATATATATTTATTTGCCTTTTTAAAGTTCAACTTCAGAGCTTTTAAATGATGCCCTCAGCTACACAAAGTCATCAATGTCAGACTCTGCTGTGTGAGTGTGTATAAGCACAGCTGCACCCGATCTTCTCCAAGCTAAATCTCACTTTATCTAACCAGGCCCTGTTTTATTTGGACCCTTGTGTGTGTGTGGACAGAACTGCATTTCATCTAAGAACAATACGTCCCTAGTGGATACTGAAAAGTTCTGGAGTCTGTATGCAGCCCACAGCATTACTTCCATGGGTGGAGTTTGATTGGACAGTGTGCAGTCGAGTTACAGACAGGCATGCCAGTGTTTTTTAGCTGTAGGATCAGGCCATGTCAGGATACATAAATAAAGTCTTTAAACTTTTTACAACGATTATGATGATGATGTGACTCAATTTAGTCTATTTATTATAGTGTGTGCAAAAATATTATGGGCCAGTCAAACTTTAATCATGCATCAAAATGTACGAATTCTGTATTTGGGTAAAAGGTATTCAGGTAAATTATTACTCAAGTTCAATTCAATTTTATTTGTATAGCGCTTTTAACAATTGTCATTATCGCAAAGCAGCTTTACACACTCAAAAGAAATTATGGAAGTTTGTATGAAATGTGAATGTGTATGAATCAAAAAGACTGTAAAATGAAGTAAAAGCAGAAGTTCCCCATTTGCATTTCTACTTGAGGAAATGTACAAAGGTATTTACCTTTAAATTGATTTAAAGTATCAAAAATATTGACCTTTTATTAGCTCACTGTAATGTACGACATTACCACACCAGGCACAAATGTAGTGAAATAGAAATGACAGATATTTGTTGTAGGATGTAGTGGAGTAAAAGTAAAAAGTATCCACTTATATAACTTGTAATCTAATTATTATTATTATTATGAATATCATTAAAGGGCACTTGTGGCCCAGTGGTAGGTGTTTTGCCTGCCATGTGAAAGGCCCGGGTTCGACACCAAGCCAATGCCCAAAACCCCAGCCACTGGATGCAGTGCCGGTTTCAAGCCTGAATAAATTGGGAGGGTTGCATTAGGAAGGGCATCCGGCATAAAAACCTTTGCCAACCTTGAATGTCCGGACCGGATGGTCCACTGGGGCAACCATTTGCCGGGAGCAGACGAAGACCAACAACATTATTATTATTATTATTATTGTAAGTGGTAGTTACCAATGCCATACTATAAGATGAGAAATTGAATAACTTTAAAATCTCAGTATTTAGCTGAGAATTAATGCTGAAAATGATCAATTCAAGTAGGAACAAGCAAATTTACACTACATACTGTGACTTCCCCTATGTGTGGATTATTATTTTATCCCATCCTAGACTGCCTCCACAATAAAGTTACTGGGTTGAGCCTGCCAACCCATTGTAGAAGCTCTGCCCACACTCCTGGTGATTAAATACTGTATAAATAAGTGAAATATGTAGCATTACCAGTTTTGTACAGATACAGAAACTTTCAGGTTGTTGTAGCTTTTGTCACATTGTCCCAGCATGAGGTCAGAATGAAACCTGGCTCCCATACTGGGAGTGTGCATGTTGAAAATTAGTGTCATGTAACATGTACAGTACAATGGCTCACTATTTATTCATTTGTTATTTCAGTTAGAGCTGAATTTAAAAATATTGCATTGCAAAAGCTTTAACCTTGTGGCTACAAAGTATGTTAATTTAAAAAAGATCCCACTGACAATGCATAACCATATGTCTTACATTCTTGAGTATTAGTATATAGTGGTGAGATCAGCTGGAAATTATTTGTGCACTCTGGATGAGTGATGTCTTTTGTCACTGCCTGTCATGTCTGAGGGCTCATTCAAAGTTATCAGTAACTGTACTGCCAGGTCTGCCTTTGGTCCTCAGCTAATAACTGGGTGTGGTAAAGAAAAGGTCAAACAGATGGCCCGCTGTGAACAATGTACTGCTGTTAACAACGCAGCTTATGTAATGAAGCATTTGTTCAACCATAAGTAGCACAGTATGAAATACATCATTTATAGATTTCTGGTCAAAAGCTTGAGTTATGTGTTTTGACTATAAAATGTTTTTAAAGGAAAGAAAAAAGTATCATGGTGGAACATGCACAGCAAATTCCCCAGTGTTGAATTAACACCAAGCAGTATTTATCCAAGTCCAGTTGGATTCAATTCAGTTTTACTTATATAAACACTTTTAACATGGGTAATTGTCACAAAGCAGCTTTAAAGATTAAAAGATTATGGAGAACACCTTGGGATGACAATAAGAAGAATGCTTGAGAGGAACCAGACTGAACAGGGAACCCATCGTTATTTGGTTAAATGAACACTAGGGACTTTATTCTGTATGACATTCAATGACCTTGAGTGTCAAGTACTGGCCTGAAAAATGGTTGCAAAACATCAAGCCTTCATAAATCTTCATGAACTGCTTCCCCCGCTCCATTCCATTCAACTGAATATTGAACACACCTTTTAGGATTTTAGGACACTTTATTGCAATGAGTGCAAAGGATTTTGGGGGAGGGGATTAAACCAGAGAACCTAAAGCAAACCCATAGGGATGTGAATAGGATTATGGGAAACTCCATAGATGGTGCTCAGAACCAAACCGGAGGAACCTGAAACAGTAACACTACCATTCCACTTAGATGCAAAACAATCAAAAGCAAATAAAATTTTACATTTCCCTCATTTTATGAAACATCAAGATCAAACAGAAAACCAGATCAAAGAAACTGCTGTATACAAATTTATTAAGAACACTGATGCAGTAGGACATAAATGGAAGAATCATTCTCAATTCTGAACCTACAGTACTAGAAATAAATCATACAATCAATAACAGTCTTAAAGTACTAAAGCGCATTCCATTAGAATGCCTTGTCAATAAAGTTACCCTTATAGCTTACTATCAGCTAATTCTGACTGGCAATGTCTTTTCAAGAAATTAAATCTTCAACGTTACATACGGACCACATTATTGTAATACACTGAACAAATTATTGATACATTTCACTTGTTGGACTTAAGCTAAAACTGATAGCTACTATAAGTACTAGTCTTAGCTACTCGAGCATTAGGAACCCCTCACAACGCTACACAACACCCTTCTACCTAAAATAGATTTAACCCTTTTATTTTACAGTCTGATGAATTTGTACACATAGTTGCTGGGATAGAGATGATGTGAGGCGGGCCAAATTGTAAATCTGGGTTGACGAATCTTCTACAGATTTATGAGTCTTATTTATTGTAGACTTAAGAACCGCAATGCTGCACCTGGGCAAAGATGTGTCAGCAAAGTATTAAAAATGCAAAACCTTTATATATTTAAAAAAGAAACACTTTTAGAACTTCTTTTCTTAACCTTACATTCCGTTCTTTCAGCATTTTACAGTGCTGCATATCATTTTTCTGACATTGTTGTAGCTAGCACCCTTTTGTGGATGAGTGTGGTACAACATAACAATAAATGGGTTGGATAATATAAGATCTATTTGTAAGACCTTTTAAATAGATTACCATACACCGTAACAAATAACGCATAATGTTGAACATGAGAACAGGATGTCTAGACTCACAGCATCTATGTGTAACAAGAAGGAAACCAACAGACACCATAAGTGAAAGATCAAAGCTCAGGAAGGGCTCTGTTACGTGGCATCAGGTTCCCATAGATGTCCATAGTGGCACTGATCTCAGTCAGAGTGGCTGTGGGGAACATGTTGGTGTGGACCTTTTGTGTGTGTGTGTGTGTGTGTGTGTGTGTGTGTGTGTGTGTGTGTGTGTGTGTGTGTGTGTGAGCCTTTATGTGCTAATGGTGATGTGTGACTGTGTAGTGCAGACACAAGCTCATGGCTGGGCCTCTGTGTTGACTTCTTTGTCATAAATGTAGCTTCCAACACCACCTGTGTTCACTCCTGAAAGCATCACAATGAAACGATCACATTATATGACAAAAGGATCACCCACACACAAAAGAGACCGTGCAATAACACACGGTATAAAATGCACACAGTAACTATATATAAAAAAACAAAACAATGAACAGTCAATACAAAAATAGAAAAATTTGTTTAGATTACTTTTTAATGCAAATATGCACATGCTTCCTCTTAGAGTCTAGTGCTAGAGTTGTATTTTTAGAACATGATCACAGGATGTTTGCATGCTCAAGAGAATAATGAATAGAACAGCTCCACCTAGAGGGTGAAAAGAGACTGTACCTTTTGGTCCAAACAGGACAGCGTAGCATGGTTTATGGCAGTAGGGCTTCCCATCATGCTGACAAAAAAAATAAAACAAACATCACGATTTGTGTACATTTCTATTACTTACAGTTTGAAATATGAGCAGTATAAGATTGTTGGTGTTAATCGACCATTTAAAAACAGAGTTGTGAAATTAATGGAAAGGTTTATGATCCATTACTTGAGCAACTTTTTCATGAAACCTCTTACATGCTCACGATTTATTATGCTGTTGCAATCTTAAGATGGCATGATAAAAAAAACTAAAAAAACCTAAATCAAAACACTGTGGCAGTGCTGTTTCTGTGGGTTTGATAGCCATCGTTTATGGTAAAGTCACAACAACCTAGCAGCAGCTAATGTAGCATGTTTACAACAGTAGTAGATTACACTGCCAAAGGAGTCTCAGTGAGGCCCATGTCCCCAGTGTGGAGAAATGGGGAAGGGAAGGAGGGAGGGAGCGAGGTGTAAAATCCAGGGAGATGCAGACGGACAAGTAAAAAAAACAAAAAAAAAACATTAATAGTCCAAGCTGCATTTTGGATTTTGAAAAGGACAGTACTGAGTTAAACATCTGTTCATACACCATGAAAACATAATCTTGTCTTCCATACATTAAATAAAACATTAAGAGTTACTAGACTTCTGTCTTCTCTATCAACAATAACTTGCATGCAACTTTAAACACATCAAGCAAAATCACTACATGGAATCTTTTAGATCAGACTGTTTCTAAATAACCACACTTCCTTTACAGCGGAAATCACAGTGATCACACTATGGGTTTATCTTCAGTCATTTTTTGCAGCGCTCGTTTTCTCCTCACCTCTGCGTGACTCCCTGCAGCCAGGGTCTTGCTGCACCTCTCACAGCGCAGACATGGCCGATGCCAGTCTTTCCCCAGAGACGTCACCTTCTCAGCTGCCATGACACAATAAAGCTTTATTAAAATTCTTATCGCTTAGTGCTAGGTTACATGTTACCACCTTATCTGAGACTGAGTGACCTACCAAAGTAGACCCTTTTATTACACCTGGGGCACACGTTTGCCTCACCAGAAAAGGTGGTGACGCTTCCAGCTGAAACAAGAAATCAGAGATTTCAACAAAGACCCTTTATTTTATCTGTTTTTGATGCTTTTACTGGATACTGGGTAGGCACGAGCAGCAGAGAGTTAACGAAAGTGCCTCTGACATGCAGCTGTGGGAAAAGCTTGGCTCGTTGGCTTCAGCGATTCCCCAGAGTGACTGAGTTTACAGTATGTGAATACAGTCTCTTAGCGATTCTTTTAATACCTTTAGAGGGAGGTCTGCTGGACGCCGGGGCGCGCTTCTCTTCAAGTTTGGGTGCATAGTCCACAGTAGACTGGGCTGGCTCTTGGTTGATTGGAGCCTCGTACACATAAGAGCCTGCACCCCCAATATTTACACCTGCAGAAGGGGCAAAAATAAAAGCCACCAAATTGAAACACAGTAAAAGCATAAATGTACACATCATTTAGACTTTAGCCAAGGTTCAGTTCAAGTTTGGAAATCCCTTTTCACCTATTTTGTACCGTAACTATTTAATATTTAACCCATTAATAGACATATGAATAAAATCATTGTAAGAACATCAAACAATGAAACATGGCATGTATGAACCAGCAGAGGGTGCTCTCACTCACATACAAAACTATAGAGAAGAGTTCATCTTCTGTGAGATGACATAAAACCACTGCGAACAGGTGAAATGAAATTTATTCCAGGACAGGTGAGCTGGAAGCTTTGAAATTTTCCAGCGGTTTGTGCTACATTGGCTCTTTTGTGGGATTGGGCCAAACGGACTGTGCTGTGGTCCCAGTGGGCATACATGGGCTTTTGGTGTAGTGATGGGAATCACCAGGGGACAATATACAATATCATAATACCAAAGTGCCGATTTGATTTGTATTACAAACTTTCTGTTAATGAAAATATATATCATTTATATATATTTACATTTTCTTTTTACAATACTAAACAAACTTGGCAAATACTTTGCTCCTACCACACGGTGTGCCGTCTGCCAAAGTAGGAACAGTTTAGAGCAGACTCCTAGAGGAACTACCCAAATACTACCACCTCAATTATTCAAAGTAATATATTTAAAAATATCTAGTGTAGAATCAGTATGAATTGTCACTCAAAAGAATTGCCATTCGTAATCGAATCATTTTGTCCCCCCCAATTAAACTGTCACCAGTTTACTGATAAATAACTCAATCAATAGGATATGGATCACCTAGAGATGGTGTTCATTTTATGGCTCATTCATAGACTGTATTGCTTTATCTTGTATACAGAGTGGCGGGAGGTCTGGAGTCTATCCCAGAGACACTTGTTCATTTCATTTGTATTATCACAATCTGTATTAACAATTATCATTAACTACTCATACTCTATAATCTGGTATTAATGCACTGATTCTTTAAATACTACAGTAGTTTTGTACAACGTCATGAATTCAGTTCTCACCTTTTGGCCCAAAGAGGGCAGCATAGCAGGGCTTGTGACAAAAGGGTTTCCCGCCATGCTGGAAAAAAAAAAAAAAGCAGAAGAATGTGAATTAGGCACAAAATTAAACTTGGCTGCTGTTTACAACCTGCATTGTTCCACCAATATCCCCAGCTGTTATAAATAAAAAGGGGCGTTCAAATCAAACCTGAAATTTCTCATGAAGGCGTGGAACTGACATTTCCAGAATAATTTAAGCATGATACGATAATGAGAGACTGAGCTGCAGTAAAAAAAATCTGAATGGTGCAAACATTTTAAAGAAGCATGCACGTCCGTGAATCACCATCCTAACCGAAAGTAGCACGGAGATAAGTGCACTCGTTCCCATGAACATTCAGCGAGTGGAACGTCTGATCTCTGAACCCAACTCCCTGATCCCTTGTCAACCTGCGGATGAGACGCATCTGTCTGTGGGAACTATACACACAAACACCACTTCCACATTACAGGAACTGAAAAAAAAAAAAAAAAAAAACTCTTCCTTGTATTCAAGCACTAGTGAAAAGCTTGGATAAGTGCATTAGTGTAGCAGGAGATTATATAGAAAAATCAAGGTAGTTTTCTGTTATTCCACATAATCAAAAGTCCTGGTTTGACTCGAATGACCCTTGTATGATGGTGTCTCCTTGTGTGCACTTGTGCTTTAATTTGTGGCTAGATTGCTCAGTTTCCCCTTTCTGGATAAGTCTGTCAGCAGTTACTAGCACTCTGTTGATTGAGCTATAATAAGCAGATGTGTGCTGAATATGAATAACCTTCACTTCTGTTACCGGGATAATGATGGGATGTGGTTATCATGGAAAGAACTATTGGCCGGCTGTGAGAGGAAGTCAAAAGGAAATTCTGAACAAGGCCATGGGTCATGCCAGCAGATGTCTGCTGAGAAAAATTGCAAATATGCTTACAATCCTATCATCCCAGACAGTTAAACCACACTTGGTCATGACTGAAAATGGATGGATTGTTACTCATCAGGGGTACTGAACAGAATAGGAAGTATAAGAATCACTGGGAGAATGGTGCACTGGCTATGTCAGTCCATCACTCGAGATGAATTAGGAGGTCTCAGCCCACTCACTTGCCACAACCAACCAACATACCATTGATTTCCCATCAGAACCTCAACCCACGTTTTCAAAGAGTGCAACCTTACGAGCACATCCAGGGGATGAGGTCTTCTAACAGAACTTCTGGATGCATTTTTCCAGATGGAAAATTTCTGAAGTTTCCATCTGGAATTATGGTGGGTTTAAGTCTGAATAACACGAGCTCTTGAAAATGCATGAGGAAAAGTATTAAAGCATCCGTCTTAAACATATCACATATTGTATTGGCCTGAACTCGCATTTCTAGAAAAGTGGGGCTTTACTGGGACACATCCTTATCATGACAACATAAGCACCACATTTGAAAATGGTTACTGAATAAGAGGTTTTATACAAAGTATATATTTCAGCACAGATAGATTGATAATGCTGTAACGCTCACTTCATAGGTTAGATTTCCACCACTTGCTGTATTACAGACAGCCCCAGAAAAAGTCTCATGTCTGTTGGTAAGAAATAATCGTAATTACTTAGAGAACTTCTGACAATTAGACTAACTCGCTCTTCACAAACGTTTGGGTTATGCTCCTTTTCCCAGTAGTCAAAACACAAAGATGTGGGCAGCCACACTGGAGCACACACTCACGGTGGGCTTAGATAAGTTCAGGATGTGCCCTAGCATGAATGGAATATACAATAAATACCCTCACTGAGAAATGATTGATGCAGACCAGCATACAGCTTTGAATGTTAGAGGCTCTGTTTCTACATTTAATGCAAATACCAGACACTTACAGCTTTAATCTAATCACTGGATGCATAAAAAAAAAAGCAGATGATAGTTGAGGTTCATAATACATTCTGTTATTCATCAAGCTGCGTTTGGAGAGTGAAATAGGAACAAGCTTAGGCTTGACATCACAGTCCTCTTCTCAAATCGCATCTCAAACTTTAAAGTCTGTTACGATGATCATACAGGAACATGAGCATGTTGTGGATCATTATGGCAGAAACACAAAACCTGGATAGTCCAAATCAACCCCCGTGCCCAAAAATAAATAAATAAATAAAAAAACACCACAAAAAGTCACTACTTTTGATCAATCAATCAAACGCTTTCAAGCGTTAAATATTTCTGTGTAATGATGAGATGTGCTCACACTATGTAATTTCACATTCTACGGTCAACGTTAGAGGGTAAAGTTTCCCAACATTAAAATGACTGTTCAAGTGTCATGAGAAAGTTAGGGAGGAAAAGGAAAACACGACAATTACTCAAGCCGCAGTTAACTACGAAGATCAACAAAATGTCATACAGTGATTTACTAAATATGTTCTTCAATTCATTTACAATTGATGCTTGAATCATAATTCAGTAGCATCTGACTCAAGCGCAGATCAACAGAAATAACAGGCGACTCCGACCATAAAGGACACATTTGGTGTATGTCTGAAAACATAATCTTAATAAAAATGACACTGAGGTGTATACTACATTAAAGTTAAGCAGGAGGTCCATCCCTAGCTCCGATTTCTTTATATGAATTTAGGCAGATATTTCGGGGTCTGACAGGTGGATTAAGATAAAGACTGTACTGTATATTAAAGGAAAGAAAAATGGTGATGAAGTATGAGACAAAAACATACTGCAGATATACTTTCTGACACCTAAAAGTGGAATTATAAATTGTTACTGTTACAACTGTTTACTATGACAGCATACAGTACTAAAAATGTTTAATTTGAGGATAATAGCCCTCTCCATCACACACAAAAATATTAAGCAATATTACATGAGAGTGAGTGCTGTTGTACTGAATATCAGCACGGCTGTGATGCGACCAAAGGCACGACCAATGATTTCACAGTCTGGTTCTACAAAAACTATCTATCATCAACAGTTTATGATTTGTTTCTTTATTTATCAGGTCATTTTGCCTGGCCAATACAGATCCTTCTACAACTGGACATACACACCTCAGCATGGCCTCCTGCTGTAAGAGTTTTACTGCAGCGTTCACACTTCAGGCAAAACTTGTGCCAGTCCTTCCCCAGAGAGGTCACCTTTTCAGCTAGTGGAGAGAGAGAGAGAGAAAAGGGATTAGAAAGAGGCCAGGCGAGGGAGAAAAAAAAAAAAAAGAAAAAAAGACAGACATAATATTAATAAATCTTACTAAACCCATCAGCAAGCCAAAGTGGTTTTCCTTAATCATAAGGAAGAAGCTCCTTTGGTTACATTCCACATGTATTATAGTCTATTGAGAAGATAAAGCTTGTAACTGTGGTTTCCTGTTCTTTATCAAATGCCATTTTTGGCACCACAGTGTAGGAAGGACTTCAGATAAGTAAGTACACTGAGGGGTTTTGACACCTTCTGTCAAAATTGTCTTTCCCAGGTCTTCCATGGAAATATGAGGAAACATCATGAGCCAGAAATTGTTGGTGTAGCGCCAGCTTCTATGCCACACCTTTGGTTACATACTGGATTACAACTTTTAACAATGCTACCTTTATGGATTTTTTTCCTTTCTTTCTTTTTTTTTTTTTTTTTTTTACAAAATATTAAAAGTATGTTTTAAATCAATGCTTAAGAAGTTTTCTAATCTACATCCACGCAAGCAACAATCATAGCTACACAAAAAAATATGCAGTCCATGTTTATAAAACAAATGACACACTAGAACTTCTCGAGCGATGGAATTAGACTGAAATTATACTGTCTCAAGCCTCTCGAGCAACGAGAAGCAAAACTCACGACAGTCTTCACTACAGTGTGTTCTTACTCATGACGACTTTATGAATGCTTTCTTTGTTTTCCTGTAATCATCAATTAGTAGACAGCTTTATAGTGCAGGTTGTCACAACAGTGAGACTGGCACTGCTTTTAGATATGTCTACTTCAATAATGCAACACTAGTGGAGAACGTCACTGCGATTTCTTTTCTCAGAGTATTTCTTTTAATAGCTATCAAAATGTAAAGGCAACTGGGCTGAATGTTTATCAGTTACAGCACATTTATTAAATTCTAATCAGATGAATTTTGATAAATCTACTCCATGTATCTGGCTTGCATAATAATTCAACATAAAGCATACCCATAATTTATTGGGTTTAACAGTATTTGTTTTATCCTGTTTTAGGTTGCAGTGCATTCAGAGGCTACCAAGGAACATTTCGATGTGCGGCACAGATACACCAAGGGAGGATGCAAGTCGGTCAGAAAAACCCAGTTATAAATTTCCCTCTGAGGTGAAAAGTAGCCAGTCCAGCTGCTGGTATGCTTTTAAAAGAAACCTAAGGAAACCATTAAAGACGTTGGGAGTGCCCAAGCAAACAATAACCAGAGGGAAGGATTGAAACACAGATCCTGTAGCTCTGAAGCAACTGGACTCAGATCTTTTTCAGGAAAAGACTTGATTGTACAACATAAACAACTTTAAATCCCATGTTTATTTGGGGTTTTCTGAAATCAATAAAAAAGCGAATCTAATATTCACATTAATGTCCCCTGGTTAGTTTGTCCTTTCAGCAGATGGTTTAGGTAGCCATCAATAAGCTCCTGGCAAGTGGATATTTCACCACTTGCCAAAATTGGTAGGCTTCAATTAAATTAGTTGGTTTCCTGCCACAGACCTGACTTTTCCACATGGTTGAGTGTCCAAAAGCTTATAGTTAGTCTGCTTTATCTGTTCCACAAACAGATTGGATGCATGTTCTGTTGGAACACTAAATTTTGTCCAAGCTAATGATTTGAGGTTAGGTTTTGAGTTGAGGCTTGCTGAAGAATCTGAGGTAGTCCTCCTTCCTCAGTATTCCATCCACTTGGACGCCAGCCTTTCAGTCCAAATTCACTTAACTGTAAACACAGACACTGGTCTCCTAGCAGCTACCAGTTCATGGCAGGTCTTTGCTTTGATAGTTTCTGGATTGCTCATAAAAATGCAACCCAACAATTCAGGTCTTCGTCCAGACCTTGACAAAGTGGCTACGCTTCCCGATAACTTGGATTTACATACAGTAATTTGAACTGATCTTGGAATCTGCAGTTGTTGAAACATGGCTCCAAGCAGCATTCCAGACTTGTGCAAATCTATCAACCTCTTTCTCAGATCTGCACTGAGCTCCCTAGACTTTCCCATTGTACTGTGTCTTGGTCAATCCAATCAGTGCAGTCAAACAAACCCTTTTCCTGTTGCCACTGAGAAGGTACCAGATGTATTCAATCAAGATCACTAACAGGAAGTCGAGAGGCCCTGGGCAAATTAAAAGACTGAATTAATAATCTCACCCTGTATGCATAATTTACAATCATTCAGCCTTAGTAAAGAACCAGCTCATAGAAAATCAATGAAAGTTCAATACAGGCTCAGCTGTATTAATTTCAAATTCTTAATATAGCCAATTTCTTCATAAATTTATAATCACTCCAGGGTTGGTCTGGTTGGGTCAACATAGTCAAGAAAGCACAAGACAAAGGAATGTGCAAGAGGAAGAGATGAGGAATGTGAAAAATCAGACCTTTTGCTCAAAGCTTCTAACATGTTCAATATCACAACTGCTTACATTTAAATTAAAGACTTAGAACTAGTGCAGAGTCCTGTCAAGATATTTGTCTTTTTCAGTTTATTTTAAATGAACAACAACAAAAATAGATTTTAACTGTGGTCTCAGACTTTTGGACCTTACTGTACGATCCTCAAATCAGGACTTATGAAATTTCTCGTGAATAAAGGCGTAAAACAAATCGTCATTTACAGAAGACTCCGGGTATAGTACGATAATGAGACTCTTAGCCGCAGTAAAACATTTGAATGGTACAAATGTTTTAAAAGAACTCCATATATCTGAACAACGATCCCGACTGAGGTGGCTCGTGAGTTCCACATGCTTGGGACATTAAAGGAGTTCCTGGGGGGCCAGGCATGTGAAGCATGGCAGTCTGTTCTTGGCTCCAGTGTACTGAGAAAACGTTCTACCTACTGTAGATGCTATCCAAGCACTAGTGAAACGTTGGGATAAGTGCACTATTGTAGAAGGGGATTATATAGAGAAATAAAGGGAGCTTTTACACTCATAACTGTGTTCTGTAATTCTGATGGCTACCTAAACCAAAGTCCCAGTTTGACTTGAACACCCTTCATACATCAAGCTGTTTCTCATCGTTTACAATAAAAAAAAAAAAAAAGAAAATTCCCTTGTTGTTGCAGCTGCAGCTTTATTTTTCCATCATGTGCATCAACACTTCTGCTGATCGACTTGAATGCAAAATTGGAGCTGCAGCTGGACAGCCCATTTGTCAACTTCTCATTCTTATTCTTATTCTTTTGTATCCTAATCTCCTGATTTCCTCTAGACAGTTTCTGGCCCTTCAGAACTGACATAACTGCAGCACTAAGAATACTATTTCTAATTATAAATCTGTACACAATGCAGAATGGAGTCGTGCTGGTGCAGCTTTCATTCACCAAAGGAAACACCTTCTCTTATCAGACCCGGGCATGACCGACCAAAGAGGGCAAGCCATTTCCTCCGGCTCTCTCCTCTTCCATAGCTTTTCCGCCAGGAGAGGGAGTATTGTTTTAGGCCTGTCTCTTTCACTGCCTCGTGGGAGAGCAGCGCAGGGCAACAGGGATCATGTTCACTATGAAACAAATGCATCCGAGTACAAAAAAAAAAAAAAAAAGCTGGACTCCATCAAGGGCATATAAAAGACCAGGTAATAATGCGACTACTATATTGCAGATCCTCCATGAGGATAAGGCTTGACCTGTTCTCCTGAGATGCAACGGCTGAATGTCAGTTCCCAACATCATAAATTATTTCTAATAAAAATGAAAGAATAATCTGTTCACTGAGACATAAAGAGTCAGCACTTGTGTGCAAGTGCATCAGAGCGAAACACAAGGCAGTGCCAGGCCTAAGAAGACTAGGCAGGAGAAAAAGCATAAAGACTTAAATTAAAAAGCATTGCTGTTAATGCAATGATTGTTGCATTACTAATTCTGATTGTCTGTACTATGTATTAATTACTGGCTCTCCAAGTAAGTTTGAGACCCCAATCCAGTTACTTAAACACATTTAAAACCAGAGATGGGGAGAAAAATTTATTTAGCTACACATTGCGATTCTGCTCTGCTGTGCTGTGTGATTTTTTAAAATTATGGTTTCATTTTATGTATGTTTGCAGTTCCTCTATGTTCCTACAGGTGGTGCACTCTAAACTATTCATGCATTGGCAGGAAGCACAGCATCCTGTGTGGTATGAACCAATTATTTGATAAGTTTGATTGGAATTGTAACAAATAAAAAATGTAACCCCGAACTGGAATAGTCATAAAATTGTGATACTAACAGAATCGCACTACAAATCGAATCAGCAGCTAAGTAGCGTAATAATATCCTATTGTTTGGTCCCTAGTCAATTTCATCACTATTTGAAACAGTGTGTAGCCAATTATTTCAGACTGCACTAGCTATTATTTCAGTTATATACAGCCTGGTAGTCACCACAGGTCCGCTTCATGCCAGATATTGATGTTCCCATCACTGGGGACACTGTAGTAGTTAGAACTGCATTATGGAGTTAGATTTCCTGGAATGAAGGACATCAAAGCACAGGACACCAATAAAAAAATAAAAAAAGAGGTTATCAATAAGGCGATATTAGGCTGGCGGACAGAACACAACATGCACATCTGACTCACTCGTCGTCTATAACGCTTTATGTGATATTCAGGGTCGCTGCGGGCCTGAAGCCTATCCCAGGAGACGAAGCGGGGGTACATCCTGGACAGGGTACCAATCCATCGCAGGTCACACACACACACACACAGTTTGGACTGTGGGAGGAAACCGACCAAGCACAGGGAGAACATGCAAACTCCATCCACACAGACGGGAATCGAACCTGTCCGGGAATCGAACCCAGATCCTGGAGGTGCAAGGCGACAGTGCTAACCACTACACCACCGTGCTGCCTGCACATCTGATTGAAGATCATAAAACATACATAGACAGACAAACTAATAGAAAAGAATCATTTGCAAGCTGCTGAATTCTTGCACTGCATGTTCATTAATAGTATGAATTATTGGTTAAGTGTCCTCTGTAAATGCAAATAGCTAAACATGATATTCCATTATCCCATAAAAAGGTAATCTCTTTTAGTGCAAACAGTTTATCAGCTATCCCCATCCTCATTTTCACAGAATTAGCGACTCCTTTAATGGCTTTTATTTTTTCTGCGTGTAGCCTGTGATAATCCAGGCAGGGGTATTGTTTAAGAGCTGTATTTAAGTGGGTAATGGGGAGAGGAGAAATCGCAGCGCTCTGGTAATTTACAGAGGCTCTTTCCAGCGCTCACTGATGGGAGCTTTCTTTTTCTGGTAAGCTAATTGCTTTTCTGTGATTCTCAACAGCAAGTCTGCAAACTAACAACTTACAGAGAGACTGAAGTAAAAACAAGTGGGAGGCTGGGAAAAGTACAATTCTTGGTTGCTGAGCAAATGGATAATGTGTAATCACAGGCAAATAAGAGCAGGGCCTCTAACAATATTTGCAAAGCTGAACTCCTAACCAGACCTACTAATCTCAGCTCTGGCTTCTGTTCTGAGCGCATGCCAGCTGGGCCCATCCAACATTCCAGTTATAGGGCACTGATTACTACATGATCTGCTCGCCTCATAGATCAGGACGTGGGACTAAACCTCCCGCGCACAAATACAGAGGAGGACTGACAGTATAGTCACAGCATAAATAACCTCTACAAATCTGTGGGCCATTCCAGTGCTTCCTCTCACTTCAATCTCTCATTATTAACAGTGCATTTGCTCTGAAATAACATTGTGCCTCTTCTGATCTACGAATGCTCTCCTGACTAACCACCATGGCCTTAAGTTAATTTAGAGGAGACATGCTACTTATATCTCCAAACAAATCATAAACTTTTCAGATGAGTGTGAGCTTTAAGTTCCAGTCTGTGTTTGTCTCTGAACTCAGGCGTTACGTAGCAGTAGCAATGGGTGTGTCAGGAAACCTCTGGTGTGCAGATGTGTCTGGCTTTCTCAGGCTGATGCAAGGGCTCTTCAAACCTGGCTACAGAAGGCCACTGTGGTGCCTGCCAAGGTGGGGTTTCCTTACTGAGGCCAAAGTCACCATAACAGGCCCTTGTGCAAGCATTACTTATGTACAGTGGTGCCTTATGATTATCACAAAAAACGGAATGGTCAAACCGACCAGTCTGCACGATACGTCCGAACATTAACCATCTTGAGCGATTTGATAAATGTACATGCTCCTCGATCATTGCATAATAACAGACCACACAATGAACAAGCTCAATGAGTCAACGTTCATATTTGAAGTGTGATGAATTAGCAATACTTTGAAGTGGTTTTCCGAACATCTAACCTGAATTGTTCCAATCTGTGTTCTTGCATGCAACATTAGTAGAATTCATTAGAAAGAACATTAAATGCTTGGCAGAAGGAAGACCAACACATGCATGCTTTATAAATGTACTGAAATAATTACATACACAGCACAAATACGGTACAAAGAAATCTGGCTGAGACTCAAATGAATGCAATCACTATATGAAACACTTCATGTAAAGTTGGTAGCTTGTTTCCAAGTAATGAGGAAAGTGTGTGATGTGGCTTAGAATAGGCACAAAGCCTTCCTTCCTTCATTCTTGCTTGCTTGGTTACCTCACACATAGAAAAAAGAAATCAGGCTTAAAATAAATATTTAAATATACTTTTAGAATAACATATTAAACAAGATTTGAAAGTATAATTACAATCCTGCATAATGGAAGCACTGAAGCCTGACAGTTAAGTGGCTTTTTGGCCATTAATTTGGAAAGCAGCAGTCTTCCACTAACACTTACAACAGCTGTAGAACAGTTGCAGAATAGTTTTACCAATAAAGGAAGAAGCGCCCTAATAAAACGCATCCTTTAAACATTAAAAACGCCTCCTTAAACATAGTGGTTAACGCTGGCTTTTACATGAGGTGCAGCTCTTTTGAAAATACCATTTGTGACATCAGGTTTTAGGACGCATGGTAAAATCTGCCAACTGGTTTACACCAGCACAGTTAATTTCCATTCCTATCACTGTAAAAAGTTAATAAACGGAAGGTTTTAACAGTGCTTGGAATACATCGGAGTCCGAAATGTAAAAAATAAATAAATAAATCGAAAATACTGACTTTCTAATAAGAAATGCCAAAATCTTACACTTACAAGTCAGTCTGTAAAATTAAAGAATAATATGCTACTTTGGACGGCTGGTAGTATTTAATCTGTATATAGAGCTTCTCTTGAGGAAACTTGTGCAGTTTGGAAGGTAGATATAGAAACAGGATGGCAACTTTTTTCAGAATTTCCTTCATCAGACGTCATCAGAGTAGCTCCAAGACTGGGAGGAGTCGGACACACCCGAGAGACCACAGCTGCCATGATTTCAGCTGGCCGCTAATATTAGCACAGTGTTTAATTGATCCGGCCCTGCACCCTTATGACGCAGACAAAACAGTTGGGCCTAGGGGTTTGGAAAATCTAATGTAGTCAGCACCACTTAGAAAAATAAATGACGGCATTGCGTACGGCGCTGTAGCTAATGTTGAAAAATCAGGCCCTGACAAAACAACACAACAGAGAGTCAAGACCCTGGTGATGATCAGTTCAAAGCTGGGTTAAGGGTGAAAACAGAAGCAAATGTTCTCTCTTGACGGACACTGCTTATATGAGCCTGAAGGGTGAACGGCTGGAGGGTTGCGATCGCTGTTATATAACCCTAATTCCATTCAGCCAATTGATTTTATTACAGGACAGCTTGACTGATAGGATGAACTACAGTTGAGCATGCAGTATGAAGCTAGAGAATAAGTTCGGCATACAGACGGTAGATCACTTTAGAAATGAAAAGGATCTTATAGGATTTATTATATGGTTTTGCAGTGTCCGTCAGACCGTGGGGAAGGAAATCAAGAAGTACAATACCGTACAATGGCAATGGATAAGTCATTTAGGCACGAAAGACAAGAATGCTCAGGACAAATACAGTATAGACCTGCTTTTTCATTACAGAACAAAATCTCTGGGGGGGGGGGGAAATGAAGGATTCAGTGAGAAGTTGTAGTAAACTTGCATGAAATAATCATGGGGGAAATTATCACTTATGTTCTACAGTAAAACAGTTATAATATTAAATACCTCAAATAATAGCTAATCCAGGTTTTTAAAAAATGTAAATAAATGAAAATAAGAAGACATTGCAAGACAATTGCATTTAATAAATCAATAATTTGTTAATAAACAAATGTGTGCATTGTAAAGCTTCCGAGCTGTATATTTCGAGCATGCACCTCTCATCAGCTAAAGTGCTTTACAATGATTTACGACTAGATCCATGTCTGAATGACAGATTTATAGTCCAGCTCGTGCACCCTGATTGTTCTTAGCTGTAATTCAGATCCTGGATGTGAGACACAAAGCCAGATGAAGATGAAGCCACCTTGCATTTAGACTCAGCTCTGCTCCAATACACATTTCATCTCGATAAACGTGTTTTTTAGTTTAAAAAAAAATAATAATGAAAAAACTTACCAAAATACACTGTCTTTTCGCATTTCGGACACTTTGACGCCATGCTTGCTTGTTGTTTAGGATGTATGGTGCTTTTCTCAATGTTCAGCTTTTCCCAGGCGCGCGCCAGAAACACTTCACGAGAGCATCCCGCTTCGAGAAACGCTCTATATTTGCATAGCCCCGCCCACCAGGCCTGCTGATTGAACGTCCCGCCTACCCTATCCGCTGCGTTCATTGATCCGGTGTCCTGTCAATCACAGGTTGTAGCCGGACTGGGATATAGACACAGAGTGGATCAGAGGTCTCTCTCTCTCTCCCTCTCTCTCTTTTCCTTCCATGAGCTGGTGCACAACAAAAGGTCCTTTCACTGCTCGTGAATAGAGATTCTTCTGGACATAGCAAACCGTTAGCAGTGTGAAATCTTTGAGAATGACATTGGTGTGTCCTAGTCATGCTTAAAACACTTACTGTCTTGTTTTTCCCTGGGTCAGGATGTAACACTGGATATTTTAGGATCAAAATTTCCCCAAGTCAAAAAATAACCATCTTTTTATAGCCTTTTTATAACTTGTTCATTAAAAAAAAAAAAAAAAAAAGGTTTTTGCCTATGCCTGTGATTTATCACTGATATAAAGAAATGAGTGTGAACCTGTTAATGCTCCTAGTCTTACACCAACATGCTGTCTGATGACACTGAGCAGATCCCAGCATCATCCTGCAGATAAATCATCATGTCCTGTTTCTCAGCTATCTCAAATCGTATGACCGGTTAAACTATTACGTCACTATTTGGAAAAAAGAAAACGTTTCCACTAAGGAAAAGTCTCAACATCTGCTTTGACTATTTGACTGTCTGCAGATATGGACCAAAGTATTTGGCCAAACCTATTAATTATTGAATTCAGGTGTTTCAATCAGGCCTCTTATTCCCTACGATGAGCAATTTTAATGCTTCAGCATACCAAGAAATCTTGGACAATGCTATACTTCCAACTTTGGGAAGGCCCTTTTCTATTCCAACATGACCATGCCCCAATGCACAAAGCAAGTGCTATAAAGAAATGAGTTCGGTGTGGAAGAAGTTGACTGGCCCACACAGAGCCCTGACCTCAACCCCATCGAGCACCTTTGGGATGAACTGGAATGGAAATTACGAGCCAGGCCTTCTGGTCCAACATCATTGACGGACATCATAAATGCTCTACAGAATGAATGGGCACAAATTCCCACAGAAACAGTCCAAAATCTTGTGGACAGCCTTCTAATAAAAGTGGAGGCTGTTATAGAGGCGAAAGGCGACAAAATCCATATTAATGTGTATGTATTTGGATACAATGTCATTGCAGGTTTGGCCAAATACTTTTGTCCCTATAGTGTAAGTCTCTGTGGTGTTTAGAGCTTGCAGCACTCGTGGTTTCCAAGTCACTAAGCTTGCTGTGATTGCAGCTTTGTGTGACTTAGTGACCCAGACATTTAGTGCTGAAGCATTACAGGACAGAAATTCCCCCCTAGGCAGGCATTAAATACTAATTTGGCACATGAATAAATAAAGAATTATATGAAGAAGCATTGACCCTGGACATAACATTTAGACCGACTGCACGTTATGCTGTAACATATGTATTCAGGCTAGTTAAAAAAAGAACAATAATGTTCTTTAAATTGCATATAGCATGCTTCACTGATACCTCTTTTCCTTTCTGTTCTTATCCACAGACCTAAAAGCAAAAAAGGTGCTGGAGGCTCCCTGTCCTAAGTGATTACACGCTTCTGTATTCCCGGCACAACAGCCCACAGCAAGTGAACCTTTATGCTAGTTAGGGGTTTTCAGTGCTGTTCCACCTAAATCCACACTACATAGCGTCACTCAACAAAAGAGCCACATTACGATTCATGTGGCATTTGGAACATCTACAGTACATCCTTAATGTATATGTGCATGTTTTGACAATGATGTCCAAAATAGCAAGGGAATTTTAAGGGTGTGGTTGTTTGCACGTGTCCCTTAGCCATTAAATGAGAGAGACAGAGAGAGAGAGAGAGAGAGAGAGAGATGTGAGAAAGGATGATATTGGTGTTTATTTTAAGAGCACTGTTGACTATGGAGAGGCCAAAAGTGGAGGAGCTCTTATCAGACCTTTAGAAAAGCGTTAGATAAAAACTGACTGGGAGTAGAGAAGAAGTGTCTGTGTTAGCTGATAGAAGCCTACACAGTTCAGATTAACAGCTTCACGTTCCAAATTTCATTATTAGGGAGGTGGTTTCATGTGTTGACTTTTAAAGTGACAAAATAGGACATTCTATTCTAATATGCAGCCTTCTTTTATTCAAAGAGACAAAATGCAACAATAAAAAAAAATCATCTTTTACATAAAGGATTTCATGGTTTTCCGACTCTATGCTTGAGATATCAAAGCACTCCCAGAGAGTAAATTGCTCTCCTCCTCCCCCAGTCCAAACACATAGCTCTGTCATAGCTTCAGCTCAGTAGAAATGTCCAGTCTCCCAGGCATACATCCTTCCTCAGGGAACTGCCCTCTCCTCCAGAACCTCATGTTCTCGCTTGGCTAATCTGGGCCACTATATTTAGCCTTATATTTACAAATCTGTCATTTCATTGTCAAGTTAATGTTTGTCTAAGTGCACAAGGAGAAACTAATGCTTTTCCAAAGGTTTCTCAAGGAGGTGGGGCAGTTATGTGGTCAGATAGTCATGGGGAGTCTGGGTGTTTCTGTTCAACTAGATAAAAATACCCGCGGTTCAAAAATTCAAGTTATTACTTAATATTTACAGGTAGGAGGAATCATACATCTCTCATGGCTTGGTTTGTGTAGTCCATACCATTATAGTTAAAAAAAAACTAATAAATAGTGCAATGCAAATTGATAAATAGCGCAATGCAAATTGATTTTTTTAAGTTGAACGGTAGCCTATACTATAATCTAGGCTACTATACTTTTTCATTTTATACTGCACATATAGACAAACATATACAGTGTGTATATATATACACCTGTCACACAAGGGATGAAGACAAAAATTGGTATATTGCATGGTTTAAATGGTTTAAATATTTAAATAAATAAAAAAATACCCAATTAATATTGCAAAGCATTTAAAGTTTCTTCATAGAATTATATTCTATTTTGTTTGTTTGAGTTTCTATATGTGGACTGCTCTCATCAGTTTGAACAAATTGTCATAACCTCCTAGCAGAGGTCACTATATTCTGTAGTTAAATATCATCCTAATATAATTTCTGAAAAGTTTTTTGATTACCGACCAGCTGCAACTGTATCTCTAACAACTGCTTGTTTGTATTTTGTCATACACCTGTACATCTAAAACATTTTTCATGTTTATGTAGGAAAAGTAAGTAGACTCTCCAGATGTTTAAGTGGAGAAACATGTGTGTTATGTTCTTTTTAAAGGGAGCTAATAATTCTGTACTGCTGTACATTTTGTAACACTAAACACATGATTATACAGACATGATGCATATACGAAAGTCCTTATGGAATATCACCTGACTGATTAGCTTTCTTTGATTAGCTGGAATTGATTTAACAGAGAATCAAACTTACATTTGTATTTAAGATCTCTTCTCAGCCCTGTTAATTGTAAGTCCGTCTTATATTCCTATGAAATTAAATTGTGTCTACTAATGCTACTGATAATGTTGATGATTACCATTGCAACAGAGCAATTAGTATGATCAGAGATATGGATTTAATGAAACGTGGTGTTTGTATATTAACTGATGTAAAGACCATACTGCTATAAACTCATTTAAAAGAAAAAGAGGGACTTTACATTATTCACAGTGTGCACGACCATGTTGATTTGCCACCAGTTAGTAAACAGGAAAGGAATTTGTAGCTGATAAGACCTCAAGTTAATAAGGTGAAATAACTTTCTTTAATGGGTAAATCAAAAGCAAACTATTTCTTAAATAGCTTGTTGTGTCTCTATGACCTGTAGTCCATTCATTATTTCTTAGATCAGATCTTCTCATTTACATCTATTGACTTTTATGATGTAAAATAATAAAATTTGGCTGTCAGTTTGCCAGATTTAACAGTGTATGGATTACATTATTGACTGAACATTATTACTATGTCCAGATTACATTCTGGACAGTTAGTCACTTGTTTTAACTTCCAAGTGACATACCAATATAGTACTTTTGTTAAACAGTCATGATCAGGGCAGTTCTGGTGAGCTCAGGACAAAGAGTATGTACTAGGGGCTGTAAAGGTGATAGCACTGATTATAAGGGCCCTAACAACACAAAACACAAGGGGACCTAGAAACGGAAACATTCCCGAGGGCAAGAAAAATGTCCAGGGCAGGGAGCCCATTGGATTAACCTGTAAACAGACCCCCAAATTCCTCCTGGCACCCTTTTAGCAGTGGTTGCACAGTCTCAGACCCATCTCAAAGGTCCAGGAAGAAAGTTGGTAGTAAGAACTCATAATTCTCTATTTTTATTTAAAATACTATTTTAGTCACTGTAGATCAATCAGTACCATTATGTCATAGAGTATATTTTAAAATATGATGAGCAGAAACCAGCAAGTATAGAAATCACAAACAAGTTGATAATCAAACCTCACATACTGGCTTCTGTATGCTGAGAATCTTTTATTTCTGTTTACTCATTCGGTCTTTTTGGTCATAGGGCGTTAAGGCAATGTAAATATTGGTGGAAATAGTATTGGGGAAATATCCAGGATCCTCGGGCATAATCTAGCCATGTAACGTATTCACCTTCATGCTCATACCTAATAATGCAACGCAATTGAATTTCTGAGACCAAACCGTCAAACGGAAAGGTTTAGAGTTGCAGATTTTTTTTTCTAAATCAATAGCACATACCTCATCTTCATTTACTATTTAAGCCACATTATAGACAGACATCTGTTCTTACTTTTGGTGTATATTCGAATTTGCCATGTGCTCACTGTGGAAGTCGATACAGCTTGACATGACGATACGGTAATATGCTGCTGGTGGGTGTAGGTTCTGTTTGATTCTATAGATTATTTATATGCACACATAACACACAAACCACATGTCCTCAAGCCAGAACCCACAACACAAAGAGCGGCCCAGGATCCGAACACCACTTGAAAGGTACTGACTGTCAACGCAGCTGGACAAGGCAAATTCTTTATTGCTGCTTTTATTTATCCATATATCCTGGATAAAATTAAACACATACACACTTTTGTTCTATGCATTTCAGTGTGACTTAAGGAGAAAAGAATATGGACCCTCAGTAATTCCGGAGCCGCTAATCCTGGCTATGCCTCCATCTGTTCAACTACAGTACTCGCCATCCTACTTCCCATTTCATGAGTTCACTGTTCCTCTGCCAACAGCGGAATGGACAACACAGGGCATGAAGGGGCAGCTGTCCTTTTTTTTTTTTTTTTTTTTTTACAGCCATGCTCCCTTCTTGGATTCCTGGCACCCTACCTTATGCTGGAGGACAAGAAGTGTGGAATTTCCCAGCAGGGCTTTAGGGGGCAGATGGAACCTAAGCTTGCGCTTGGTCAGGGCAGCTGAGACTTCTGAACTTCCAAGTACACCAATACTTCTGAAAATAATAATGGGCCACATGGTGATCATCAACAAAATGCTAGCAAATTTAGCAATCATCCATGATAATTTGCTCATGATTTGTCTCTTGTTTACAAGTCATTAGAGGAGGAATGGAGTTAGTATTTAGTAGTTGATAAATGATGGGCCCTTTACACACAACCCAGATGTACATAAAAGCAGGGTGAAATTATTTCTGGTAAGTTTTCCTGTCACTGGTTTACAACAGAAATACCAGGATTATCACCATCTTTGGTCTGCTTAGAAAGAGTTTTCACTTCTTCTTTGTCATCCCAAAGATGTGTCCTTTCAGCAACCAAGGATTCCTAACATAAGAAAATAAAAAAATTAACACCTATCAGGGTCAAGTTCAAGTTAACTGATGTTAGCTTTAATGATAATTGTGAATAGGTAAAATAGAACAACTTCTTAAAATTCGGGAAGCACTGTCACCTTGCACCTCCAGGGTCTGGGTTTGATTCCCGCCTCGGGTCTGTGTGCATGGTGTTGCATCTGTGTGCATGTTCTCCCTGTGATTGGTGGTTTCCTTCCACAGTCCAAAGACATGCAGATTAGGCTTATTTAGCATTTAGCATGACTGTAGCATGTGAGTGTGTGTGTCCTGCGCTGGATTGGCATACCATACAGGGTGTACCCCACCTCATGCCCTAAATCTCGCGACCCTATATACACGATAAAGTGGTATAGATGATGAGTGAGTGAGTGAGTGAGTGAGTAAGTGAGTTAAAGCTGAATTCATACTTGAGGTAAAAATGATGGGTGTTACTCCAACCCATTATTCATCTGGTCTTCATTCACAGACAGCTATAAAAACCAATCATGGAACCTTGTGAAGGCTGCTTCCGGCTGCGTGAAGGACACATTATTTGCTGTCCTTATGCCAAAACCCGATTCGGACCGTCATCTTAGATCAGAGCAGTTCATCGTGAATACTATACATAAAGACTCCAGGTTAAATTTAGTCCTTGAAAGTGAATTTAAACTGTTACCATAAACACAAACACATGCAGACTCACATACAGCTACACCTACACAGTCATTCTGAGATCACTGTCTCACTCTAATGTAATAGCAGTGGGTGCAAAACAGGAAAAGGAAAGCAGTCGTGGTGGGGAAAATATGTCGGAGTCTAAGTCCCAGTGGCTAAATCTTTGTCTCAAATCTAATTATTTGAAGTACATTGTGAAAGACGCACAGTGAACCAATTATTTTATAGCTGTTTTCTCCTGTCTAGAGGCAGAAGAGTGTAGATTTGTGTTGCCAGTTCAGGCGGTTTTGTCATTATGCTGTGACTGGTTCATAGTCAGTGTTTGTGAAGTAGTTCTTATCTATGTTTGGTCAGTGTTTAGCAGTCAGAGTGACCAGTCTGTCAATATGCCTCACAGAGTGAGAGGTAAAGAAGCACAGTTTACAGTCCAAGGGCCTGGTTTGAAGTTCTCCCTGCTCTCATTTACACTTGATTCACCTCTAAATGCTTAAAAATCAAGCTCATTAATGGTCTCAGGTGTACCAGTGGTAGGAAATTCTCTAAACTCAGCAGGACAAAGAGTCCCTGGGATTAGATCAGAGAAACCCTACAGTGAAAAGCATCCGAGAGCAAATGCCAGGCATAATACCTATAAATTGATTAACAGCGCACTCTGCTGGTAATTGATACACATTACATCTAACAGTGTAATAAATCCCTCTAATAACATCTAATAAAGCTACAGCTATGTGAACAGGCTGAATAAATATGCAGATTAGCAGTATTCTTTAAACAGAGGTTTTAGACTGTTTTAACAAGACTATGCTTTGATTGTCTGCTTTTTTGGTCAATGCTGCCATCTGGTGACAACATCCCGAGACCTTTAACCAGAGGTGGAAAGAGTACTGTTACTTTAGTGAACTTTTACTGAAGTACAAGTAAAGTGACCCTTATAAAAATCTACTCAAGTAAAAGTAAAAAGTAGC
>JAQMYL010000005.1:17736796-17756319 GCA_030014365.1 Clarias pachynema | reverse complement strand
TTTTAAAAACTACTTTAAAAAGTAGACGTACACAAAAAATCTACTCAATTACAGTAATGCGAGTAAATGTAATTCATTACTTTCCACCTCTGCGTTTAACACCTTTAAAGATTACCGTCTTATAGATTTCATGCCTCCGGCAAAACGCTGGCTTGTTTGGCTCATCTTTGCACCTCCAGGATCTGAGTTCGATTCCCGACTCGGGTATGTGAGTTTGCATATTTTTTTGAGTTTGTAATGAATTGGCACCCCGTCCAGGGTGTACCCTGCCTCCTGCCCTAAGTCTCCTGGGATAGGCTCCAGGGCCCTCTGACCCTGCATACAGGATAAAGCAGTATAAATGATGATTGAGTAAGTGAGATTTCACACCTATGCGTTTGCAAATTTGGGCCACCAGCCGCCCCCTTGCCCCATTTCTATGTAGGCTGATGTTGCACTTTCTATATACATGTTATACATGTGACCTTCTAAAATGTGTGTTCAAAATACTGAAATATATTATCAATATAAGCTTATTTTGCTCACAGGAAAAGCAGTGCTGATTAGCCTTATCCTAGTAGACTTAATTATCTTTTAGATACTCTTGTAGGGATCAATTCAATATGCAGGGCATGATGGCTCAGTGGTAAGCACGGCTACCTTGCACCTCCGTGGATGGGGCTTCTAAGTCAAGTGTGTGCATGTTCTCCCTTTGCTTTATGAGTTTTTTTTCCCAGGTACTCTGGTTTCTACCTACTTTCTACCTTTTGCTACAGTAGCTCCAAATTGCCCAGATTGTAAAATTGGGTGTGTGAGTGGGTGCACCCTTCTTGTGCTATTAGTTTTCTAGGCTAGACCCCTAGCATCCATGACCATACAAAGCATGAACGCTATGTTTTGTGTTGTGTGTCACTGGAAAAGGTGTATATTGTCATCCATATTTTTTTTGGGACAGCTGGTTAAGGTATTGAATAAAATCAGTAGCTTGGCGTTACTATTATTATGTAATCATCACTGTTGAACCCCTATAACTGTGGCCCTATTGTAGACATCATGCAAACACAAAGGAACATGCTCCATGACAGACAAATAAGCGGCATAATTTGGGCTAACTGTTTCATAGGTGTTTCTAGTCTGTGATCTTGCTTTGTAGCTTCTGAATAGAAAGCATGGTAAACATGTACAGTAAGGCTGGGCTTACCGTTAACTTTCTTTTAAATGTTTACAACTTATTCTACCTAGAGATCTAAAATCTAGGTTGAATGTGGCAAATTGTAATCCTTCATGATCAATCAAAAATGGCCAGGAAAGGGTTTAAACAAGAAAAAAGTCATTTAATCCAGCATTGATCTTTTTTCATTATAATTTAAAGAACTGCCCATAATCAAACTTAGAGAACAAGTACATACATTAATTCTTTCATATCATAAAAGTTAAACTTATACAGTTATATCTAAGATTTTCAGATTACTTTTTGGGTGGGCCTGAATTAGACTTTCTGGACATGTCTTTCTTTTTAGGCTTTATTATGATTAATTGCAGATGTTAGTGTTTAATCATAAAGTTCATTGTGATCAGCCAGATGAATGTTGTTTTCTGAACAGATTTTACAATTAGGACATTCCGCTTTCAACAGCGTGCCTTATTGAAAATCAATGATACAACAATTTGTTATACTCCAGCTATAAATTCCTGTGTGTGTGTGTGTGTGTGTGTGTGTGTGTGTGTGTGGTGCCTGAGTCTCACTTCTACACATCCAAGCAAACATCTCTCATATCTCAATCTTCTTATACGTCGTTCCACATTTTAAAGTGGGAAAGGAAGGTGGAATGAGGGCTGCAATAATAATTAGAGAGATTATGGTCGTGTGTAAATACACACTGATCATAATGATTATAATCAGTGAGTGTATTGACACCTCCATATAATGCCTTTTTAAAGCAGAACTTGTGCTTGGGTAATTTTGCTATTTACTGTCTGCAAATCAACAAAAGTTTCCCCAAGTCTAAAATAATGGTGCAAACACAAAACTTGAAACAGACTATGTTCTCCTAATTGACACATATTTTGACAGCAAGGCCCAGATTTAGATATATTAACCACAATCATTATAAAGATATAGCTGTCTGAATGCGCACAGACGCAGCTACAGACATGCACACAAAGATCAGCAGTATGGAAGGTTGGTTGCTTGGTAGGTCAAAGTCTGCCATTGGTTGAGGCATGTCACATGACAGCAGATTACTGTTGGAGGCAGAGCTGCATTTGTTGGGGTTTCATATGGTGTAAATCAGACTCGCACACCACAGCATTCCTCTCAGTCTATGCTAACGATAACCACCAAACAAGCAGTTCTCTTCCAAAACCAGCACCCTCAAAGGAGCTACCTCACTCATACTCAGTCCTACCACCTTAATGAAAAAGTCCACACAATATATACACAAATGCTTAAAGTGAAATAATTGAGATGTGCTTTGTGATTTTTTTTTGATGGAAGGGGGGTTGCGTTGATGTCTGAATATACTGATTTGTGCTGTATTTTTATATTTTCCCATGAGCAGTTGTCCATCATGCTGACCTCACAGGGGAAATTCCTTGCATGGCTACAATGGTTTTTAATAGGAGAAAGGATTTCAACAATCTCAGTCACAAGCACTGTTTGGGTGTAACTTGGATTACTTTTTTGATGTAATGAGTAATCTAACGCATTAGGTCCGCCATTTAAGTACTCAGTTATTTAGTTACTTTTTCAAAAATTTTATCCGTTATTCGGACAATTTATGCAATCCGTGAGCCAGACAGCAGTCATTCCCAATCCGTTATTGTGTGTGTGTGTGTGTGAAAGTCGTCCTAGAAGCCCCGGCCCCCATAACCCGTCCCCCCTCTGTTATTCCTGCTGTTATACCCCTATCTCACCTATGTGGTTTGACTATGCGAGGGCCAACGCATGGAAAGATGGAAACCTAATACTACAAAACTCGCGGTGAATCATGATGAACCGTACTCATGGCCGCCGCACAACCGTGTAGGTGAGATAGGGGTATTAGTGGTTAACAGATTATCGGAGTGATGATGGTAGAATAATTATAAAGGTCTTGACTAAAACAACATGCATGAGGAATCACAAAGGAGTTTTCATTTTCTGCAATGGAAAAGTACTCTAGCTAGTTACTTTTATCAGAAAGCAATGCAGTAATGTACAGTAACTGATTACTTTTTAAAGACAGTAATTTTGTAATGTAATTAGTTACTTTAAAAAGTAATGTCCCCCAAAATTGGTCACAAGGCGTAGTGGTTAGGTAATTGTGTTCACTCATTAAAACAAAACAAGACCTTTTTCTCTCACTTCCCATTTTCCAACATTGTTAAATATATCATATTACATAGATTTCCAACATGGAGCTACAGAATAAAATGCAGCTAAGACAACGATTCAAGAGAAGAAAAGCATAGTGGTATACAGATGAGGTGAGCTAAAGATAAATATGTGAATGAAACAAGTGTAAACTAAAAAAGTTTACTCAAAATTTCAGTATAAAATACTGTATAACACAAATATTAAAGGCCAATGAAGATCATATGTTAATTGTGAAGGTTCATGTACAAGTCATTCATTTTGGCCATATTAATCTCACATTAATCATGACTATATATGTTTTTCCGGAATAAATATCCTTTAGTGTACCTTGTTGGTGTTTCCTGAACTTTCACGCACTGACGGAAAGGAAATAGCAATAATAGTATCGCTAAGCATCACTAAGCTCCAAATGTTTTATAAGACAGTGTTCACCAGCTGCATAAATAATGACACTACGAGTTGTGTCCCATCTACAGGAAGTTCACTGAACTCCCCAAAACTCATTGGTAACATTCATCCTTACACCGAATGCAGATCCGGGTTTGCTCTGTACCTTCAGCACAAATGTTTTTTTTCTGTCAGTTGTACTGAGAGATTTTACTCTCATGGTAATACATTGCTAAGTGTTTCCTGCTGTCACCCCAATCTCCGTTTGGCTCCGCTTATTTACATGCTGACTCATTCTCTTCAAAAATGCTCTGGAACTTATGCCACCCACAACGGCAATTTTTTAAATGCAGTGATTCAAGTTTTCCTTCCATCAAAGAAAGGCAAGGCTTGGTGCTAATGTAGGGAAGCAGCGCCTTTCCACAGGTTTCTGGGTTTTGTGCAAATACAGGCTCCTTGGTTCTTTTTTTGTGAAAGTACACAATTTTATAGTCCCAGGTAGGCACACCCACTATTTCACAATAGTAATCTAATGCAGTGGTTAAAAAAATGAATTGGAAACAAATCATAGTGAAAGTGGAGATAGATATCAGAGTTGTGCTCTGTCTGAGATTTCAGTCTTCTAAGAATTGTCATGTAGTGATGTCATGTCCTGTGGGTAAAAGGCTACAGCAAGGCAGAGTTTGCAACCTTTTTTTTTTTTTTTACCAACACAGACTGTACCACAGTGAAAATTATATAAACAATTAATAGAATTAACAGACAGAAAGACACACGGCACTTTCCAGTGCAATATGTTCGGTGTTGACTGGTTGCTTGTAATGGTTACCATTGTACTTAGTCCACTTTATCATGTGATGCTTTGTTTCTGACAAACTGTGTCAAGGTGGCAAGAAGTGCACAAATTAGTTCATATTTGGAGATAACAAGATTTGATAATATGAGGGTGCTGACTGTACAAAAAGATCATTTGTCTATATTGTTCTTTCAAAGATTCATCTGGAGTGGAAATACGGATTGGTGGGTGCCTCAGAGCTCCATGGTTGATCCTAAGCTTTTATGGAGGTTTGTATTTTTTCTTCTGCATGGATTTTTTGCTGGGTTCACAATCAAAGGGGTGGACAGATGGCTTTAAACATCTCTTTCTGTGTGATCAATTTTGATATTTGACGTTGCTGATATTTGAACTCGACTACCAAAAAATCCCTTCTGACTTTAGTGCTCCTCCAAAAGCTTCACCCTTCAAATTTAAGGACACAGATTTCCACCACTAACTGAGGAAGCTGACCAATATTAATACAAAACATTACTGAGCATGCATAAATGCGCCATGTTGCCGATGTTGTCCATGTTGGCTGGAACTGTGTTATGTGGCACAGTCTGTACCACTTTGTTTGATTCCCATTTACAGAGCCAGTGCTGTGTATGAACACCAATTTTTTTTTGGGACTCACACATAGTACACATAGAATGCTAGTGCACCACATGGAAATTATCATTAAATTAGACAAAAAAAATGTATTGATTGGAATAAGTGCCTTCAACTTCAAAGATTTAGCTTGAATTTTTGTTAAGTGTGTCTTAAATCAAAATTGAGGTGTTACATAAAAATGTTTTGGTTGTTATACATTTTTTTGCTCTGCACACCAACTGTGAAGTTTGTCACCTGGAGTTTAAGTACTATGAAAGTAATTAAAGCCAAATTCTACAACCCTTGTTCCATGTAAAAATGCCTTCCAGCGTTTAGCTGAGACTCATATAAAGCTTCTTCACTCTAAGTCATGTAAGTTGGGTGAGGGTGACACGGTGGTGTAGTGGTTAGCACTGTCACCCTGCACCTCTAGCATTCGGGTTCGATTCCCACTTCAAGTCATTGTGCATGGGGTTTGCATGTTCTCCCTGTGCTTGGTGGGTATCCTCCGGTGGACTCCGATTTCCTCCTACATTCCAAAGACATGCAGGTTAGGTGTTCCCAAATTGCTTGTAGCGTGTGTGAGATGGATTCGCACCCTGTCCAGGGTGTACTCCCGAGTTGCCCCTCAGTCCCCCTCGTATACAGGGGTAAAGTGGTACTGTATATACAATGAGTGATTGATCCAGTTGCCCTGGATTGGGTAGTACTTTTGCATATGAGTCGGTGGTTTCTGAAAGATATGAAGAAGCCCAGCAGTGCCTTTCAACGAAATGTTGTTTTAATTAAGTAATAAAAACAACAACATCTTACTTCAGTTAAAAACTTCATCCCGCCACAGACTGACTGTTAGAACGTCTCGAGATTCACTTCCGGTTCGGCGGGAGAGTCCCAATTGTACGCGCCGTTCCTCGGACGCCCTTAATTAGCCCGGTCGCGGGAAAGCCGATTACGGAAAGAAAAGGTGTACTGTCTCTTTAAGAACGCGTACTGCTCCGTTTCGTATTGATCCAGCCACCATTTTCCAGCGCGCTCAGCGGCGGCAGTGGCAGCAGCACACAGCCCTTACCTGGAGACACCAGGAGCGTGGGGCAGCCATGGCAGCCAATATGTACCGGGTTGGAGGTAGAGAGCACGTTTTCTATCGTTTGAATCGTTTACTTTTTTTTTCTACGACCGAAACTAGTAGCTTTGCTCAGTCCTTCCTCTTTATTTTCTAAAAAGCTTAAGTGGCGTGTGCTGTGCGTGTGACTAGAGGATGAGGGTGATGATGATGATGAAGGTGGATGATGATGATGATGATGGTGACTGTGTGAGGAGGAAGAGGAAGGAGTCCAGTTTCGGGAACTGCCTAAGAAGGAAAAACAAACAAACAAACAAACAAACAAAATAAACTTTAATGGACTCTAGTGTTTTAGTGTATTACCTTAAGTTTGTAAGTTTGTGCTTAGGAAAGAGACCACGGTTGAAGGCTTTATGTTGAAGTTGAGGTTCTGTTTTTGAGCAGCATGGAGCGGGTTCCACACTGCTGGCGGAAACACTGCCTCTCTGGCTTGACTTTGACTAGCTAGCTCAAGACTGACTGACTTCAAAGGACTGTGAGACACATTATTCCTTAAGATGACTTGTGAAGTGATACTTTTCAATCAGCTGAAGTGCTATGAGAAGTCAGATAGTATACACACACACACACACACACACAGCCTGCATAAGAGTGCAGAATGCAGTCATGATGGATAATCTATCCCTCCGAAAGCTTTGTTAAATTGAAATTCGAGAAACCACATCTTATCTCAGCTAAGTTAGCAAGCTCTACAACCTGATCAGAGACTGTTTTACGATCCTTCACATGGCATAGAAACACCTTTAAAAGGTTAATTCCTAATTTTTTTTTCATTAAAACTTTTTCTTTCTTTTTAATTCATCGAACCTGGTTTCTGATTCGTAAACGTCTCCAAATCCTAGGAGGAGGCGAGTTATTTAGTTTCCGTATAATTTCTTGATTTCATCTTTAACGTGAGGGACGATGACCCCGAGCCGAGGGATCTAACATGGAAGGTTATGGGTTTGAATCCCAGTATCACTAAGCTGCCCTTGTTGGGTCCTTCGAATCACCTTCATGCTCTTAGCTCAACTTGGATAACAGCGTCTGGCCCTTTGGCAAATTAGTAAATGCAAAGTATTAAGCGAGTAGCTTCAGTGCTTTGCTGCTTTGTCTTTTGGAAGGCTGTATGTTGGCTCTTTGTCTGCTGCTGTGTGTTGATGATGATGATGATGATGACGAAGGGTTTTTCGATGATCAGATAGATGTGTTGTTAAATCAGATGTGCTTGTGCTGGAGCAACGCGAGACTTTACATGTTAAGATTGAATCATATTTTAGGGTAGGTTTTTGTGCCTTGGCATACTTTAATGGGCATCTTTTACAACCCTGAGTGACAGCTGAAGTCACAGAGACTAAGTAAGAATTACCACTTCACTGTTCATAAAAGGCTTTATGCTGAACAATATAAAATTCAATTGTATATATGGCTTTATTCAGTATCAAGGCATAATATCTTCTGTCGCTTTTAGTACGTATGCTGGGGCACATATTTATCTATATTTGGTGTGTGTGTATTGGTATATGTGTGTACTTTTTATTTTATATAATATAATATATGATAGAATATATCTTCTTAACAGAGCTTTGCGTATCAGCTCGGGCAGATCCGGAATCGACGTCCTCTAAGAAGTCAGTAGTCCACACTGTACAAGTTTCTATCACTAGGTGAACGTTATACAAACCTGACACAATAGGTGTGTGCTTTAAGGCATTTAATGTCCTTTGTTTTGTCAGTTGACATCAGTAGTCAGTTGACTACATTACATTTGAGTAATACATCAGTGGACGGGTGAGGAAATATGTAGATTATAATATTGATGGTTCTAAATGAGATACAGATTAGAATACAGTGACATTGGATTTTTGTGATGACTAGATAGGTGTGATGGAGCTCAAGCACAGGACAAATGTGAGTCAAGCAAGTGTTAAAATGTGAAAGTATTCTAATCTGTGGATGTAGTCTGTACACTGTATGTACGTTTCACACTCACAATGCTTGATTTAAATATAATATTTTTTGTCATTGATATCTATAACATTTATATTATTGTTCTTCTTATGATATATTCTTATTATAATAAATATCACACCTGATCTGATATATTGTCCTATTTTACTTTATTTTATTATATTATATTATATTTAAACATCATATTATATTATATATTTTCCCAGTATCCAAGTTTTTTACGTATCAGCCTTGACCTGATACCTGAGGTACTTTTAGTAACTAAGCCGGGTGTCCGGAAGTTTCTGTTGCCAGTTTATGCAAAACAGGCACAGTGGAGCCATGCATCTCACTTTCCTATCCAGTGTTTCAGGAGTAATGTCGAAGTGAATATAAGCCCTAATAGCAATCCTTACAATCACATTCATGGTAGAGGAAGAGATCTGGAGGGATTGTAAGTCTGACGTTAGCATATGAAGGATGTTTCGATCACGCCACTGATGTTTTGTGAAATTTGACAAACAAGGTGTGCAGAGGACTGACTCGAGTGCTAAATTATTGGCGATATCGGGCGGTATCAGGGACTGTGTGCCGCTCGGAGGATTTATATCAGGATTATATAGAAGACGGAGAAATAATGAGTGCGGTTCAAATCATCTTGCTGACATCAAGCTCTCTCTATCAGGGAACGACTCTGTCGTTGTGGATGTGGCAGATTACTCCTTTATCAGCGTGTTGGGAAAGATTGTAGTGTGGATTGGGATGTCTTTACACTATTCTTTCAGTGTTTGCAACATTTTGTGTTGCTGAGGCTGTAAATGGCCTCAGGCTCTTTGACCATTAAAGAACCTCAATGGGCCACTGTACCTCCAGCCTCTGCAACACCTGATACATATTGATGACTGCTCTCCCCCTCGGGCCCGATGTTCTCCCATGCTCTGCCGAATGAGCGCATGAAATTCAGTCGCAGAATCCGGCGAAGTAGAATTTTTTCAATTAAGAAAAAGTGAGGTGGAAATCAGTTTAAAAAAAACCCTGTTTTTATATGTTCATATTCAGTAGATATTCCAAACTACGGTCACTGGTTTTGCTTTCCAATCAGAAGCAGCTTCCTTGGTCAAAATCATCCTTTGGTCTACCCAAGACCTGAGTCTGTCCTGTCCTAAACGCAGCATACAAACAGATTCCTTATACAGTTTTGTGCAATCCTAAAACATGGTTTGATGTTGGTGCTTTGTTCACTTTGACACATTGGCAGAGACACACGGCACATTTTAATACGTAGTATCTGCTCTCTCTGCGGGGATGCCTGCTGTTCGTCAGACTGCAGTCAGAGCGCTCGGCGTAGATTGGGCATCCGTGCTTAATTCCTTGAAGCTCTCAGTTTGTGGGTAATGTTGTTTACAACTAGTAACGCTTGAATTTTAATGCAGGAGGCATACTACTAAATGGATGCATTAGTTGGAGCCTTTTGTGATTTAGCAAATCATCAAGCCCAAAATTGCTAATAATGATTAATATGCAACTAATCGTACAAGCTGAAGTGCACAGGCGAAGCAGTGCTGTTGACTCATTCCTTAATGCTGAATTAGTGGAGATGCCCAAGGTAAATCTGTGCCATCAACAACACAAAGGCAATTTCCTCTTTCCTGAACAGTCAAGCTTTGCATCTGAATGCCGAGCCATCATTGAAAAACAATGCCTTGGAGAGCGAAGACAAAGCTTGTCTCAGTGCTGCCTTTTCTTCTTTGTCTTCACCGCACATGATGGCAAAAGGTAGCCTTGCGGAATTTCCTCTTGTGGAGCTCATTGTCCTGATTTGGCTTTGTTTGCCTCCTCTTTGAGTTGGGGCTCACCCGAACTCCAGTGCTGACCAGAAAGTGCCAAAAAAATCTTAAAAAAAAAAAAAAAAAAAAAAGAAGCCCAAAGCTGACCACAGCTATCAACCATGGAAATGATGGAAATATGCAGAATTGCATGTCACAGTTCTGTGGTGGCAGAGAACTAGGCCATGTGGAGATGACGGACAATATGAAATTATGGATAGTATGGGTTCCTCTAGTTGCCTTAATTTGCCCTGACTGAACAGAAGAACTTTAATGCCTTAAAGCCAATGGACCTGAGATGCTTCATTGGACTCCCCACAGCTCCAAGGCCCTCTGCCAGCTATAATACACACATGCTATTGCTTATCCCCGAAGTCTATTGTTTAATACTACACAGACTTACTTTTTTAACTTCCACAAAAAAAAAAAAAAAACATAAAAAAAAGCCAAGGAGCTCTGTGGCAAAGACCTGAATTTACTTTTCTGGGGCAAATTCCATTTGCAGTCTCCCATCAGTGACACAGCAGCGGCTTGGTTTTCCAGAACATGTCGGCATTTGTATGCTGTGTAATGTAGATGGGGAAAAATCAATTCAGTTACGTATTGTGATTTTGTGTGGCAATTCTTGCATCAATATATATATATATATATATATATATTTTTTTTAAATAACTTTTTTAAATTTGAGGGGCTGAAATGTTGCAGTTCCTCTATGATCCTACTCTTAAATTATTCACTCACGCACCACAGCATCCTGTCTGGTAGGGGTGAATTATTTGTGAAGTTTGTTTAGAATTCAAATGAAATTTGAGAAGAAAAAAAAATTAAATCGGCATATTTATAAAATCGTTAGACTAAAAGAATCACAATCCATATTGAATCAGCAACTGGGTATCATGATATAGTATTGGGAGCCCCCTGGATATGTAGTGGGTTCAGCCCCTCAGTATTGTTCCCTGGCAGGGTAACAGTGGTTTACACTTTGGCTTAATGATAAGGGGGTCAGTGGTTCAAGCTCCAGCACCTCCACTATTGGGCCTGTAACCTTCTCTGGTCCAGCGCGCTGCATCATGGCTGACCCTGGTCCAAGTTGGGGTATGTAAAGAAAATACTTTTCTGCTACTTCAATATAACAGTTGGAGAGAGAGGGAGGGAGAGATGGATAGATATTTGACAAAGGCTTTTGTTTTTGCTTTCTTTCAAATATTGTAGCTTTAGAAAACATCCATTGATGTGTTTCTCTGTTCCCACTTGTGAATTTACACTTCCCCCTTGGTGTACACTACCATTCAAAAGTTGGGACACGCCATCTTGCTCCATGTTTTTTGTTTATTTTTATCGTATTAACCTTGTCTATTAATAGTGAAGACATTGATAGATTATGACAGAACAAATATGGAATTATGCAGTCAACGAAAATGTGATAAATAACCAAGAACATGTTTTATATTTTTGAAGTCACCTTTTTGTTTTGATGACAGCTTTGCACACTTTTGGCATTCACTCATTCAACCTCATGAGGCAGTCACCAGAAACGGTTTCTGCTGACACACTAATAATAAAATAATACAGATTATATAAATGCATGCGATGATATCGCAACATGAGAAGAAAATGGTTTGGTTGGACACATACGGATTGAGGGACACTGAGTGCATGCAAAGGACCCGATCAGAAATGGGTCGTCAGAATGTACCCCCCTTCTCTAGCCTCCGATTGGCTGGAATATCACAGCGTTGATAAATTGAGCATGCACAGCAGAGGGTATAGTAAACCGACTAGTCCATTCAGGGCTGCCTCCGTGTTACACATCAAGTGAGTGATAGTGGAGAGCCGTAAATGAGGAAGAGACGTGAGAGGAGCAGTTGCGTCATATGAGTCATTTGTTAATCTCTGGCCTGGTTGGTGAATTAATAGTGTTTTGTTTTACTCTGTGTGAATGTCACCAATAAGCATGACTGATATCGCAATCTGTGATCGTTGTCAAGTAAATAAGCGATCATGTGAATGCAGCATGATCTGAATGCTGAATCAAGAAGGTCAGTGTCAGGGGTAGCTCAGTGGTTAAGGCATTGGACTACGGTTCGGAAGATCCCAGGTTCAAACCCCACAACCACCAAGTTGCCAGTTGAGCAAGGCCCTTAACCCTCAATTGCTCAGATGTATAATGAGATAAAAAAAATGTAAGTCGCTCTGGATATGACACAAGTGAACGGACGAGGCACGCCTGTGAATTGAAAACCATTCCAGGTAACTAATCATAAATCATTAGTGTGCCACATTGTCATCAAAGCTAAATGTAGCCACTTCGGACAATCTAAACAGTGTTTCACAGTGTTTACTGTTACTAAACAGTAAACTTGGGCGGGCCCGATTAACTAGTAGCAGACCGCTCTCTGCTCAGGTTCATGAGCAGTAGAGCCAGAACGGTGTACTGAGAGGCAGTAAATGCAGCGGATGCCAGCTGCTGTAAAAAGAAAAAGAAGGCTGTACTGACTAACGAACACATGCTCTGCAGAGAAACACAGTTTCACACAATGAGCGGGTTCTTCTTTAAAAAAAATTTTATATAGAGCAGGATCAGCCCTTAAAGTGAATGCAGCGCAGATCCACGAGCACCAATTATAAGAAGAAAAAAAAACGCTTATAAGAATGTCATGCTGGTGTGCGTGTGGATTTGGATTTTCTGACATGTCATGCAGAACAAAAGTTATAATTACTTTTCAAATGTGTAAATTGTACTGCTCCCAGAGTATGGGAATGACGAAACAAAAGTGTTAAACTAAAATGCGTGTATTTATATTATTATTATTATTATTATTATTATTATCATCACAGAAACAACCATAAAAACATTTGCCATTTCTATACTCATGCGATTATATGATTTATTTTTATTTAGTAATGGTTGTATTGTTGGTTTAAAAAGAAATAAAATTCAGTTTTTCATATTGCCTAGATTGTGCTGAAAACCTCAACCTTATAGCCAACGCAACCTAATGCTATAAAGCCCTATAAAATGCCGGCACTTTCTAAGGGCTAAGTATATTTCCGACTTATGGGAAACACTGCTTAAATTTTTATTTATTTATTTATTTTTGTTTACTACATAATTCCAGAAGTGTCCATAGATTCATCTTGCTTTATATTGCACTTTAATTGTAGTACTGAGTATTTTATTATAAGATTCTATTTAAATATTTTGTAAATGTTTATTTTTTGGTGATTAAAAAAAAAAAAAAAAAAAAAGACCTAGTCCGTGACCAGAAGCCAGAAGTATAATCCATTACACCCCTATTGCATATAATAATAAAATTTTTAACTGGCCGACTTTGACACACATTTGCTTGAGGGTGCTCAGGCAGGATTAAGATAACAACCCACAGTTCTCTTGTAGCACGACAGCTTCCAGGTCGAGAAGGTGAGGGATAACGTGCGTCTCTGAGAGAGGCTGTTGTTGGACACCGGTACCTGACAACTCCGTAATTGACAGGAAGGAGAGTACATGACAATCTCTCGAAGTCCCAGCTGTGGTTGACTATGGCTAAGGATGGGTAGATACGACTAAAATATTGTAGCACTGCACAAAGACATTTCTACCATCATCAGTACGCATCAGCATTCGACATCATGGCATATCGCATAGTAAGGGAGCCCAAACTTCTGGCAGCCGACAGGCGTGCACACACACACACACACGCGCACACACACACCATAGGAAATTTAGAAACCCAGTCAGTCTACACATGTCTTTGGACTGTAGGGAAATCCAGAGTCCCTGGAGCAAACCCATGCAAACTTAGATTTGAACCCACAACCCTGGAGGTGACTGGACTAACCATTACGCCTCCATGCAGCCACTTTATTCAATGTGTACAAAAACATTTCTTAGACGTAAACATGGGTATGTTATTATTTCTCCCATGTTTAGCAGTGAATGCATATACTATCTTCCTCAATGATCTATGCATTTGAACCCTTGTACTTATTGATGATTGTAGCGCAGATGAGTTCCTAGCGGGTCTGCATTTTCTCAGTGTGCATCTGGTTGTACAAATTCTAAATCCGGAAGTCTCCGATGTGCGAACAAAAACAGCTCAGCGAGCGGTTCTAGAATCTGAGCCCTATTGTACAGTACGTTCCTAAACCTAAAGCGATAAAGTTGTATCCATCCAGTTCCAGTTTTTTTTTTTCAATCAGATGCACACTGAGGAAGCTTGAACTTTTTATCTATTTGTATAAGGATTCTAAATTAATTGCTAGCGTTAATGCGTTGTAGCTATAGATGAAGGGAGGGATGAATTGATTTATCTCGCGATTCTTTGGTGCGGCAATTCATGTAGTGCCACACTGACTCTAAAATCACATTTGAGGTTGTGATATATTACAGTTCACCCTAGAACCCTACTGGCTACAGAGGAAAAACTCTTCACGCACTGGTAGACGGCACAGCGTTCTGTGTAGTAGGAGTGAAGTGTTTGATAAGTTTGTTTAGAATTGTAACAAAAGCGTGAAAAAGAAACGCGATATTGAACCGGGATATTTTATAAAATCACCATATAGCTCGAATAGGCACCAAGGTATTCATATTCTCGTATCAAGTCAACCCCAGTGTTTCCCATCTCTACTTAGAAAACAAATATGAAATATTTAACACTACAAAACTGAAAAATGTCACCATTTTCCAATTTAAAGACTAGTATTGTATAAATTATCAATGGAAAAGCATATTGTATTGTGACGGATTACTACAATATCGCCATTATATCATCATATCACCCAACCCATGTTCTCTTAATGTTCAGTAGATATAATCTTTCTCCACAGGGTGACTGACGTGCTGTGTGAGAAGTTGCCTCATCGGGCCATGATGCTTCGCCTAGTTGCTGCGACGCTCCGCTCAGCTCCTCCTTAACACCAGTTATCTCACTAGTGCACTCGGGTGATTGTCAGTTGAGACAGCAGCTTTATCACTCGTTCAATAGTTTCTCGTTTCAATAGGGCTTTTTTCTTTCTCTGTGGCAGAGACTCTTGAGCCTGTTTTTTAGTCCATGAAAGATTTCACGTCTCCCATTCCCACTTTTGTTGTTGCCCTTACCTTCTAGCGTGTCCGTCTCTCTCTGCCAATCTGTTTGTATGCATTTTTGGTTTGAAACAGCTGTAGCAAACCTGCTTGATGGAAATCAAAAATGGGCAAAAAAAAAAAGAGAGAGAAAGTGAGTGAAGCACTGGAAATCTGTGTGTATGTGTGTCTGAACATAAGCTTAAATGAACAGACATTGCCATAGTAACCGATGTCCCTTGGAGCCCAGTCGAAATGTCCTGAGGTGTGGATTGAGTGTGTTCCTTGCACTTAAACCTATATAAGATGTGGTCAGGTCAGGAACCATCCTTTCTCTCTGTCTGTCTCTCTCTCTCTCTCTCTGCATCTTTCTGTCTTTCGCTGTCTGGATCTCTCTTTTTCATTTTCTCTCTCTCTCTATCTGTCTGCCTCACTTCTTCACACTCCTGACCTGGTTAGATTCAACTTGTCTCTCTCTCTCTTTCTCTCTCTCATTAAGGCTCAGCAACATGCCCGTATTGGATCCCAGGAAATTTGACTGCACTGTGATGTCACCAACTGTGCAGCATGCTGATTGGTGGTGTGTGTGTGTCTGTGTGTGTATGTGGGTGAGGGCTTAACCGACGTTGTGGGCGCAGACATGCAGGGCAGAATGGTAGAAATCCTGGCACGATGAGCCGTGAGAGACATCGCCTCTAGGTTTTTTCTTTACAGATCCTCAAGTTGTGACACACAGGCCACTCACGAGGCTCTCGCCCTTCCGAGTCCATGCCGGGTTTTGCTCCGGGCCTCAAAACCTCTGGAAGAAGTTGAGCTCATTAAAAAAAAAAAATACAGGAAAGCGGTGCGGTCTGCACCATCTCCTTGTCTCTGACACGCATTGAACTGCAATCTGAGACAAAACAGATGATTTTGTGTGTTTTCAAGCATCTCTGTTGCATTCTCAGTGCTTGTTGTTGTTGTTGTTGTTTAGAAGAAGACTGCTTTTACATGCTGTATTAATAATGCTTTCCTAAGCAGAATTCACACCTTGAATATCTGGTACTTCTGAACAGATGATGTCTGTCATAGTAAGGTACTGTACTATGGTAAGATGGTACACGTCATGTAAACAGCGCTATTGTGGTTAGAGGACGCCGTGCCCTTTTCGGCAGGTCTCTGAGGGTGTGTTACAGCAAAAAGCACCGACGTTTCAAGCTGTCTCAAATATGTAGCTTGTTCCTCCACTACGGCATGATGGGAAAACCCAAAAAAAAAATCATGTAGGTTTTTGTCAGTGCTGGTGTACTTTATTCAGTGCTGGCTATTGTACAGGTTTCCGTCTGTTTTTTTTTTTAACAACATTGAATTTCTGGTTTCCTGTCAACTTCGTAGTATTAAGGTGAATACGGTGCTTGTTGAAGGTGTGTGCCATGAGTCTTTGTTGTGTTTGGAAAAACTAAATATTGTTCTATTTGGTTGAAGACATTCATTTGCGACTCTTAAATGGACACTGATTCCTAGAGAGGGACCTGGGGTAAAAATTATTTTGGGGTTGGGCAGGGGTAGCTCAGTGGCTCATGTATTGGAGTATGGATCAGAAGGTAACAGATTTAAACTCCAGCACCACCAAGCTGCCCATAAACATGTCTCAGATGTGTAATGAGAACTATATAAGTCTCTCTGGATAAGGTCGTCTGCCAGATTCTGTAAACGTAAATGTTGCAGTTGAGTGCTTGAGCAATTTTTTTATATATATTTATATGTATATGTGTGTATATATAATTTTTTTTCTTTCTTTTTTTTTCTTTCTTTCTTTTGGGGTGGGGGTATTTTAAAATTTTTTTAAATTTATTCCCCCCCCCCCAAATCTTCTCCCTAATTTAGTTTGATCTAATTCCCAACCATAATCAGTGCACTCCCACATAACGGCTACTACTACCAGTCAGGGTTACAATTTCTACCAGAACAAATTTAGGCGAAACCAGAAAAACTTTTATAATGTTTAGCAAAAGTGCACCTAAGGAACCTTGTGTAAAATCATGTTCTTCTGGCCAAGACCATGTTATAATGTGATATTTATTTATTTTATTATTTTAATTTGTTGTTTTTCCACTACCCTTTAACTTCCTTCCCTGTATGGCATTATTTGTAAAGTTGGTTAAGAATCATAACAAATCGAATGCAGTTGGGATATTTATAAAAGCATGATGCTAACAGAATAGCAATGCAAAGCGAACTGACTCCTCGGTACCGTTATATTGCGTCAGGCGGCCCCTGGTGTTTCCCATCCCTAATCAATACTGGCCAGCACATCCAACTTAATTTCCTATTATTTTATTATCTAAAATGGGTAAAGTCTTATTTATTTGGCTCAGGGCATTGATTCACTTTCAAACACACACACACACGCTCATGAAACGCTCGCGAACACAGGACAGCTCATGCTGTTGAACAGTCGGTGTACCGAAAGGGTTTTAGAACAACGGTGATTAATTTTGGGACGGAGCTGTCCGTGAAAAAAATGAGGATGGCAGAAGACGAAGTGGATCGTAAGCAGATGGACTCTATCCGGTGTTCATGAAAGTAAATGCAGAGACCAGACAAAAAGAGGACATGATTGAAGCCACCAGAAGACATGGTTTTGCCCTTTACACTATATTTGAGCTTTCTGGTTAAACCTAGTTTTTTTGTTGCGTCCTTTGCCCATGGAGGTGCACAGAGCCATCGCCGATGCTGAGAGACGCAAACCAACACAGCAACGTTCTGTGAGATTAGTGGAGCAGCCAAATGTTTTACTCTTTCACCTGGTCCTCAATAACAGTAACTGATCAGCATGTTAGTTTATAAAATATATCTTTGGATGACATACCACATGTCGGGATGGGAATCATCAATCCTGTGATCAGGATACCTAGGTTCCGATTAGATTTGTATTGCGATTGATTGCATTATTGGGATTATTGGGACCATCACTGAGGCTGCCCTGCCGCTCGGGGCATTGGGTATAGTGCAGCAGTTGGGATGTGAACTTCCTCATGCCAGGCGAGAAACCCAGCACTGAACCCCACACACACACACACACACACACACACACACACAATACCTCATTTTAATAGTGAGGGTAAAATTCGTCATTCTTCTAAATAATTTCTGTTTAGTTTGGGTCACCTGTCCACATTACTGCAGTAAAGTCACAAGTTTGTGAGCTCCACCAGTGACTGCATTATGCCAGGGTTTCACCTCACATGGGTGAGCAAATCAGAGATTCTTTACCAGCCCACAAGCTCAGTGAAACGCCAACACGCATGCCAACACACAGGCTACACATTTTAGAAACCTATTTAATTAGTCTAAAAACTATTGGCTAAGGCAATTTAACAGCAGTAATATGATGAGATTGTAGGATAAATGTGCATTGCAGTACCATAAAATATATAAGGTAACCCGAGTAGCTTTTGTTTAAACATGTCAAATAGAAATTTGCAGGATTTTTTTTTTTTTGCCTTTCTCCTTTTTTTGAGTAAATGGAAAGACTACTCTGCTGCGTCTACTGTACATTAGCAGCTTACTTTAACCTATTAGCCTGCTGAGAAGCTTCGAATTGAAAAGCTGAAAACCAGACACAGTCTGCTTGTCCTCGGCGTGCTGGTTACTGATTTGTCTGCTTTTGCATGATGCAAATTTAGCTATAGATCTGGTTTATTGTGTCGGGAGTTTACTCTGTGAAAGAACAAAAAGGTCAATCAGCCAGACTGTGTTTAGTCCTTGACTTCCTTGCTTTTTCTTTTGGTGTGGTAAGGGTTACAACTCAGGAGTGTTTATAACCGTGTGTGTGGGGTGTAGTGTGCCAGAGGCCCCGACATTAGCAAGTTTACACCCAGAACTCGCACCGAGTCTGAGGCTACAGGGGCGTCCCACTGAGCCATAAGCCTGCACACCAACCCACTGTCCTGGAGTCCGGCCAAAGGCAATAATAAGGATTGAAGGAGAAACTGAAAGAGGAATGGGGGCGTGAATTAAAACGGGCTAGGATCTGACCATTGTTGCGCAGATATTACAGATTAAATGTGTTCGGTTCATTTATTATGTTATACCATGTAGTTGTAGTCAGTTTGCAATGTACTATTAACATGATATAGGAGGTTCTGTAGTCAAACACATGATGTACAATAAATGTTATATATTTATATTATTCGTGACAAGTAGGTGCTTCATTAGAAAGTGGTTAGACAGGTGTCCTTGGCTGCATACAGGACGTTTTTGAGTGTACACAATTCCAGTACCAAGACTAAAGGACTAGCCTGCCATCATGCAAGTACTTATGACTAATGTGTCCCATACATGTAGTATACGTACTTGGGTGGGCTCACCTGCCCACCTAGGGGTGGGCGGTATACACGGTTAACCGGTAGAAATTTGTCAACCGATAGAGATTTTGGTCTATCGTCTTAATCGCGGTTGAGATC
>JAQMYL010000005.1:17720524-17736696 GCA_030014365.1 Clarias pachynema | reverse complement strand
CTATATTGTGATATATATCGTTATCGAGGTAGAAAATTGCTTCTACCGTGATAGAAGATTTTGGTTATATCGCCCACATCTATGCCCACCCTTTGTAAAAATCAGTTTGGAAGAATGATGACCTCTATGATCGATTAGCTTCAGTACTAGCGGACAATTCCGTCTCGCGGTGTACTGATACGCAGTAAATGCAGCGGATGCCAGCTGGCCTAGAAAGGATAAGAAGGGCATACTGATGGTCGCACATGTTCCGCAGCGAAATAGTTTCTCTCAGTGAATGGACTTTTCTTAAAAATAAAAAAACAAAGGAAAGTTAATTCTTACAGGTGCTGATTTACTCTATTTAACTAGTATTTTTTATTGTTGTGATTAAATTTTTTAAAAATAAATACTGCTTATACGGAAACCCTGGTGGTATGTGTTGAGGAGGCTTCAGACATTAAACTGTATCGTCATTGCAAAAATGTACTGTAGAACTCTCAACGTGCATATTTTTCTTTGGTCAGAAAAGCAAATGAAAACAACCTCAAAACACGTGATCTTATGAATCTGTGCTTTAGTAACTTCTTACTCTTCTCATATGGGTAGATGGAAGAGATGGTCAGTAGGTTTGATCTCTGAAATGTGAAATTAATAGAAATATCCAATAAATCTAAACATTGTGTTAAAGGTCATATTTGTTGTCAGAATGCTGGCCCATTCTGCTGGCCACCACCGCAGGTATATATATTCAGACATGTGGGAAACACTGTATGAGCATAGCCTGGAGTTCAGTGGTGCAACAAATGGCCCGTAGCCCTCAGGAGGCGAGGGCGCCTGGTGCTGACGACTTGCCCACGCCAACACTGACGACTGTTCTCGCTTTCTCTCACTTTTTCTTTTTTTTTTTCCCCCATTTGCAGATTATGTTTACTTTGAGAACTCCTCCAGTAACCCACTGCTCATCAGGAGAATAGAGGAGCTCAACAAGGTGAGTGAAAGTCCATCATTGTGCCCTTCAGAGCATGTTGCCAATTCTTCCGCAAGACATTTGCTGAATGTTTTATGCGCTGTCTGACTGTCTGTCTCAACTGCCAACCTCAATGTTCGCAACTATCCGTTCTCACAGCTTTCACTCTCGTACTCCCTTTTTTCTTGACACATCTCCTCCTACTGTGTTTAGCGTAGCTGCATTCCTTTCTTCAACGTACAGGGAATAGGAGAGGTCTAAATCTGTCATTCTGTTTCAATCCTCACCTGCCTCATGTTCGGCCTTTTTCTGAATTATGAAGCTTTTCATGCTAATTTGCAGACGGCGAATGGGAACGTGGAGGCCAAAGTGGTGTGCTTCTATAGACGCAGAGACATCTCCGCTACACTTGTCGCCCTGGCAGACAAACATGCGCGTAAGTAACGAACAGGGGACCTTCCAGTCCTGTCGCCATTAGATCTGTGTATCCTAGATCTGTGTATCCTAGTATACATAACACATGTACAGACCACACTAAAACAAAAGTAAAGTAAAGTGAAGGTACAAGGTGGTTCTCAAACCTGTAGTTTGTTTCAGGAGTCAGAATCACAGGACCTGATTGTAAACTTGGGTTATTTTTGCCTTTGGTTTCACACAAGTGAATCAGAATGTTACAAGTCATATGAGAGTGTTTACTCTGATCATGAGTTAGGGGCGGGAATAAGGACGTAAGCACAGGAAGAACATTTGTCTGGTGAATATTTCAAAGAAAAACAATTTGCTTAAGAATTGGCATTTTCTCATCACTGTAGTGATTATGGGTAAAAATAGCAAGCGAAAGTATGGTATATAATGCAACACCGTTTCACATTGCAGCCTACAGTCGACATTGAATGTAGAAAGATGTACAGATGTGTCCAGTAAACATGCAAACATAGAGCTGTGCAGATGTGCAGAGTGCTGCTTGTAGTTTGTCTGGATCGAGGTCGGATCACATTCCCACTACAACTAACTGCTCTCCGAACCTTGTTTGGGACCCGACCAAGCCCACATCCAGAAAGAGCTTGGTTGCCATGTTCATGCTGTTCTAGGAAAATGATTCACAGCGGAAAGTGGATTTTGTTTAGAATTTCTTAAATATCATGTTGCAAAGTGTTTTGTTCCACTTGTACCACAGCGATCCGCCAGCGATTGCGGTTTCTAATTACATTTTATTAACATTTAATGCTGCGGAAGATCTCACATGGCAAGATAAGACATGTTATTACTTACAGTATTAAAGCTGTTAAGGTTTAAGTTAATTGGAGAAATAAACACAGCTTTTTATGTTCCCAAGAAATCCTCCTTTGGTGGAAAACACACCTGATCGAGACACCTTACATACTGTACATCTTAATCATTGTTAGATTATGTAGGATGGGAAAAAAAATAATTCAACAACGTTGACGTATAAGCTTCTTTTTAAATATTTTTCCATAGGGATCATTATGTATTGTCTTTGTGTGTGTGTAGATAGAATTGATTGTGGAGATCATCTTCAGGAAGCGATGCTTCACTGCCAATGCTCGTCATTGCATCACTTCCAAACTGCTGACTATACAGTTCACTTTTGTACTATTTGGAAGTTTAGAATGTAGTCTGAATCCCCCCCCCCCCCCTTTTTTTCCTCCTTTTTATGGCAAAACACCGAGCACTGTTTTCAGCACAGAACTGTTGAGTAAAGCACGATTTTAGCTTTTGGTCGAAACTTTTATTTTGCTCAATTCTTCTTTTTAATAATAAAATCTATGTACATCCACATTTCTTAAGTTTTTGGGCATGTAAGGTTTAACTATTTCATTATTAATACTTTGATAACTTTTCTTTAGCAGCTTAAAGGTTTTTTTTTTTTTTCTGACAACACAGACGTTTTTTTTTTTTTCCCCTGAAGGCCCGGGTCGTCGTCACTCTTGGTGTTTTATACTTTTCTTTAAATTTAACTATACAAGAGGAGTTCAAGTCAAACCGAGACATGTGATGATGATTTTCCTATGAATTAAGGTGTAAAACTGGTTGATGTTTACAGAAGAATCCAAGAACAGTTCGGAGATGAGACTCTTTGCTGCAGTAAAACATTTTAAACGGTGCAAACGTTTTAAAGAACGTCATATTTCTGTGAATGACCATCCTGGCTGAGGTGGTTCGAACCCCACTGCAGTTGTTCCACCGGAGTGGAAAGCCTGATCCTTAAAAATGAATAGATGTCACTCTTGCAGAAGAGACACATCTGCCTATGGAAATTACAGACAATCATTCACAAACATCACTTGCATATTACAGGAACTCAGCTGGCAGTTGCTCCAGCATCCCCCATACAGTCCTGACCTTGCTCCAAGTGATTTCCACATGTTTGGGCCATCAGTCGAGTTCCTGGAAGGCCAGCATTTCAGACGTAAGGCAGGCAGTCCAATCGTGGCTCCCGCGTACTGTGAAAAGCTTTCTACCTTGATCGTATTGAAGCACTGGTGAAATGCTGAGATAAGTGTGAAAATAAAGGGAGGCTTTTACTTTCATTTCTCCCAATCAAAAATCACTTGAGTGGCCTTGAACACCCCTCATAGTCCTGTTAAAGACATGTGAAAAGGGGGGTGTTTTAAGATTCCTATCCTTCCCCTCTGAAACAGTCTAACGTGTGTTTACTTCTTACACGGCTGCGTAGCCTTGTTTCTGTTGTGAAGACTTGAATGGTGTAAGCTGTCGTTCCGAACTGGAATAATTGGAGCTGTGATTAAGGATATCCAGTCTTTCCTGCTGTAAGCGGAGTCGGCCTCCAAAACGACTGCCGTACGATTGAATCATCAAGTATGTTCGGGTGCTTCATACATGTGCCGCGGCTAAGGCGTGGTGTGAGCTGCTGTCAGCACTGCTGGTGTGAAAGTAGGGTATTAGTGGTTAAATGTAGAAAGTATAAATAAATAAATATATATATATATATATATATATATATATATGTATGTAGTACAGAGTAAGAGTGAGTGAGTGAGTATGCATGTATGAAAGTAGCCCACAATGCACAAAGGTTTAATCATGAGCAGTGTGGGACTGTTTGTTCACACAGACCACACAGACACAGTTAGGAACTTGGTGGGGGTGGGGTGTAAGCTGTGTGTGTGTGTGTGGGTTCGTGGATTGTGGGCCTCTCTGCAGAGCCAGCAGTCTCTCCGTGGACGTTCAGACATTTGCAATATGTGAAAAATGCATGGCAGGAGCGACTGTGGACCACATGGGTGTGGGCTACATCCTGACTCTGCTCTGAAGAAAGGCGAAGAGAAAAAGGGGAGTAAAGAACTGAAAAGAGACCTGAGGTGCGTCACAGAGTAGGAACAAGAGAACAGGTTTGGAGAAAAGATGGTGAAGATAAGAGGCTAAGGGCGTGAGAAGCAGAGTGATGGAGTTCCTCCGGTGTGAATCGGCGCTAAGGGAGTTTGAATTCATCTACATGTGAGAGCTGGAACTATCGGCTCTATATTTTCAGCAGTCTGACTCAGTGTACGTGCACACACACTCTCAGATGACTCACAGATTAAATATTTTGTTCTCTGTGATGCTGGCTCCTCCTCGCCAAAGCCTGAAGCTAGGGAGCTGTGCAGTGGCCGTGTTTGCACACGAGTGTGTGTAGAGGCAGAAAGAGAGAGGGACTTGACCCTGAACTGAACTGACCACTCCCTGTAATCACCTCGCCCACTGTGTCTGAACTCGAGCTCGTGCGTTCTGCTCGTGAAGGAGACAGACTCGCGATTAACCTGCTTTCAAGAAAGAATAGGTTTGAGTCAGGGCAGAATGGGAATGTGTGACACACACTTCTTCAGAACAGGTAAATGCATTACGTCTCAAGGCTGTCGGACTCTCCAGGTCAGGACGGCCTCAGAGCTGCAGGATTTCTCATTCACGTGACCCTGGCAAATCGCAGCCACACTGAAGGACTAGTGCCAGCAAGGGCCAACTGTGGAGCCACTCTTTTGCATCACGTTTACATCACTGCAGACATTACAGCTGATAACTGACGTACATAGAACCTGCACCTGCATGAAATAAAATCGCTATGAAATCCTTCTTTAATTCATAATAAAAAATAAATAAATAAATAAAAGCTCAGCAATGCAGTAAAAAGACAAATCGTACAACGTTTGTAGCCCACAGTCGTTTATGAGTTGTTGTATGATGCTGCATTACAGTTTCTCTACACTAGAACTAAGGGGCCAAAACCTGAAGAAGACATGGGTTGCCAAGGTTGGAGTGGAAGAGTTTGAGTGTCCACACAGAGCCCTGACCTCCACCCCGCTGAACACGTTTGGGATAAATTAAAATGCTGACTGCAATCATGGCCTCATCACTGCCCGACCTCATTAAAACTCTCGGACCTGAATGGGCGACTCTCCATGATCCTAACTTCCATGCTGTTTTTGTTTTTCAGCAGCCTGGCTGTTCAGTGGCTCTCCACAGTGATGGCTGGTCAAGATATTAGTTAACATGCTACTCAATTATTAGTGTACCAATATCAGTACTTCCATTTGCATACTACGAGAGGCGTTCAAGACAAACCAGGACTTTTGATTGTGCAGAATAACAGAACATGGTTATCTAAATAAACTTTTCTCAGTACCCAGGAACCACGATTGGACTGCCTGCTTCATCTGAAACACTGGCCTCCCAGGAACTCCTTTAATGACCCAAACACGCAGCCACGGCTTGGAGTGGGGTCAGCACTTTAACGGGTGATCTGCCAATAACTCCCAGCAGAGTGTTTGCACACGAGTGTGTGGAGGCAGAAAGAGAGATTCCTGTTGAGTTCCTGTAATGTGCAAGTGGTGTTCGTGAAAGACTGTGTTCCCACAGACAGATGTGTGTCTTCCACAAGTTAGTGACAAGTGTCCCATGTATTTTCAAGGATCAGGGGTTCTCCTCGCTGAATGCTGATTGACTGAAGTCTACTGATTTTATGTCTTCAGTCATAAGAAATGTCCCAGTTTGACTTGAACACCTCTTGTATTTGACATACTATAGTCCCTTTTAGATCCTAAGTCCTGATTATGTCTGTTCTCTCGAGGCAAAACAACAGAAACGTATACACACTTCATATCAAGTAACGTTAATTAATGTTTTGTCTGTCGTAGGCATGGATATGTGTTTGTTGTTAAAGAGAAACTGAGGGCCTGTGGATCTTTAGATACCCATAACTGTGACCTAAATGATTTGAGATACAAAAGTTTAACAAATGAGTTGTAGTTTCACACACACAATTATCAGTTTGTAGTGTAAAACAGTACACACTTGTATAGTGTGGATTTTTGGTTTATGTGTCGTGTAAATATCTGGCCGTCCCACAGTAGGTGTATCGTGTTACATCGTCCATCTTGTAATTGATGTGTAAGGGGTCGGCAAATCCCGCTGAAAAATCTAACCCCCCCAAAAACGATGTATATATTCTAGCAGTATGGGGTTTGGACACCAGCCGACTGTACTGAATTGGACTATAAACACTGTTCAGATTGCTCTGATTTTGCATTGCAGAAATGTAGTTGGTGATTTTAACGTGGCAGAAATCTGGGTTGCATATAAACATGGGTAAGAATTTATAAGCAGACAGTGAAGAAGGGTGGTTTACGCTCTTTCTGCCATCCTTCGATAACAATTGAGCATTGTCCAAGCGGCAATAGCGATGCACATACGAGTGTACTGTACACAGCTCTCTCTAGTGGTGGCTTACCGTGGACTTATCACAAATGATGATGAGATTTAATTTCTCAGCTTATTGACAAGCCCAGCTTAATTTTAAGAGCCAACTAAAACACAAGGCATAAAGTAAACATCACGGAGTAGGTGAAGGTAAATATTTTATTTTGGTTTAGATAAAATGGTGGTACTGTATGCTCGAACTGAGATTCTCTCTCTGCTCTCATATCCGAGGAACATTAAAGAGAAAACATCCAAATGGAGAAGCTGTGGGATGTGGTATAATTAAAGACTTTTAGTGCGATAAAGCAGACACATGAACCAACTCGCTCTGTATTACGTTTACATCTCCAGCGTTTGGCAAGCATTGTTACCCAGAGGGACATATAGAAATGCTTTGTACATTAAGATTTAAGCTTCATTAAGTTTTTGAAGTAACTTTGATGGACCAGATCTTTTAGGATTAAAAAGATTAGTACTTCATTTTTAGTTGCGCTGGTACATGAGGTTTGTTACAGTTAAACATTCATATTTAATATGAAATTGCCGTAAATAAGAAAAGTCACTCCAGCCACATTGTAGGGAAACGGTTTAACTAAACTTTCCTGCAATCTTTCCCTTATTTACAGATTTAAGTCTTCATTAGTAAAAAAAAAAAAAAAAAAAGTTTAGAAAAAGGAAACTGTTACGTTTATCACTGTTACATGGTCGATAAAGTGTTACTTCTTTTATAGCTACTCGATTTAAACCAACCAAGAGAGAAGACGTGTGTGATACATCACATTTTTATAGCCTTCTGTTCAAGATCTGTTTTTTTTTTTTTTTTAGACTCTTTGCAGTCATGATTCCCCTCAGCACATTATTTCTTATATTATTATTAGTAGTAGTAATAATATTACTATACATAACTGCTTGATTCGTATAAGGGGACATTCATTTTTATATAAAGAGAGATTTTTATTGCAAGATCTCGCAAAACCCTGAGCGACTTGAGGGTCTTTTAAACTGTGCTTAAAAATTTAAACCTCAAACAAGCTTTTGCAATAATAAGCTTTTTTTAATTTACAAATATTGTGCCAAACTTTGCTAGAAACACAATATGAATCCTAGCCTAATGCTCTAGGTTTCTTACCAATCACAGAGGAGACTGGTTAAGAATAATGCAATCATAAAGAAGGCGGGATTTCTTTACCTCACATAGAGTCTTGGTAATAGTTTTTTAATTTAATTAACAAAGAAAAGAAAAAATACTTGTTGCAATGACTTACATTGATCCAGACATACTCTCACCATCTCCCCAAAAAGTTTTTCCCCTTTACATATTTTTTCCTGTTATATCTCTCTTGTAGGTGGTGTAGTGATTAGTACTGTGGCCTTCCACCTCCAGGTTCGATTCCCGCCGTGTCTGTGTGCATGGAGTTTGCATGTTCTCCCCGTGCTTGGTGGGTTTCTGCCAGGTACTCCGCTTTCCTCCCATAGCCCAAAGACATGCAGATTAGGCTAATTGGCGTTCCCAAATTGCCTGTGGTGTGTAAAGGAGTGTGTGAGTGCGTGTATGTACAGTATGTGTGCCCCGCGATGGATTGGCACCCCGTCCAGGGTGTACCCCACCTCGTGCCCTAAATCCCCTGAGATATGGACCATGCAAATTAGGTTAATTGGCGTTCCCAAATTGCTGTGTGTACCCCGTTTCAGGCCCTCTGACCCTGTAGACAAAATAAGCGGTATAGAAAATTCATGAAAAATTTATCTCTTGTATTTTTTCCGTCCTGTGTCCCTTAAGGAGCTCAGCATTATTCAAATGTGTCCTTTTTATTCCTGGAGCTGAAAATGATAAAAGTTAAGATTTAGATTTTGTTTAGATCTTGTTTAGATTTTAGATCTATTGACCCTTCACTGTTTTACTTCTTCATAGTAAGGAATTAATGCTGTAACACATCTCTTGTACCAATGAAAAATATACCCAGATCTTTCACATGCTGTAGATGAGAAATGGCATTAGGTGTGAGGTTATGGTGCACAATTTAAGAGGAAGGTTAGGTAGTGAACTCCTGCCAGGTTCCTGTTCCTCAGGCACACTCTGCCTTTTTGACAAACGTGAGTTCAATAATCATGAACTACAGTGCTTGAATGAGAGAGAGAGACACACACACATCCTCTCTCTCCGTCAGGGAAGATGTCCAATTATGGAGGTCTATACAGATGATCTGGTTCATAGTACACTAGCGTATAGCTGTCTGGCAAGTGCAACGGAAACTCGAGTCCGTTCTTTTACACGGTGTCTCCTGAGCCTTCATTCCTCCTTTGTGAGTGGGGGTGTAGACGCCTCTTCCTCTCCCATCCTCTTCCTCCTCACGCTGCTTGGTAAAGCAACTCATTCATCAATAATTGATAATTGCTTGGGACAGGTGAGATGGAGAGGCAATTTGTGGAGAGTATAGGCTGGGTGCAGTGCCAGTAGATTGGTTGCGGTGTTCTGTTCTCTCTCTCATATTCTCTCTCTCTTTCTCTCTCTCACACTCCACACATACACACACTGTCTCTCACTCTCTAGCTCTCTCACTCTAAAGCTGTCTCTTTCTCTCTATCTTGCTCTCATTTGTGCTGTTTTTTTCAGTCTCTCATTCTCTGTATATCTCTCTCCTTTTCTCTTGCTGTCTGTCTCTCTTGCTACATGCTGCCTCTTTCTCTCTATCTTGCTTTCATTCTTGCTGCCTTTTCAGGTTTCTCGTTCTCTGTATCTCTCGTTATCTCTTCTCTTTTTGGGGTCTTTCGCTCTTGGTTTTCTCTTGCTATTCGCCTCTCTCTCTCTCTTTTTCTCCCCCTCTCTAAGGATCGAGGCTGTAGTGAGTTCCTCTCATCATGCTGGCTCTCTCGAGAATGCAGAGGGCTGTTCATAGCCATGTGGCTCTCATGGTTTTCCTTTTTCTCTTTTTTTAACCCCTGCTTCTCTATAGTTCACTTCAGAACTCCAGTCTCTATTATAACAACACAAGAACCAGAACAGCAACCCGTCTATTTATGTGCCGAGTGTATGCGTTTTGTGTGTTGTGCAAATGAAGATGAAACCGAAGGTGTGAGATACAGACAGCATGGTGAGTGTGTGTGCTCGGAATACTAGTGTGGCTGAGGAAGAGGAGGGAATGCGTATTTATTTGGGGGGGTTTTTTTTTTTTTTTTTTTTTTTTTTCCCTTCTTCTTGAAAATCCCTTGATTGCTTTTGTTCTTCTCTCCTTGCTCATTCATCCTGTCTGTCTTTCTGTCTTTCTCTTGCTCTCTGTCTGTCTCCCTCTAATGAAACTTCAGATGAATTGGAGCACACTCGCTGGCTCCTCTTCCTCCTCCTCTTCCTCCTCATTCTCGCTCTGCCTCCCCTCTTTTCCACTCAGCACCCTCAGTCCATTCACCACATACATGTAGAATTTTTTTTTTGAGAGAGAGAGAATTTTCTCTCTGCTCCTCTAAAAATGGATTACTGGGGAACAGAGATTAAGTACCCCGATGTGAATTATGTGAGGGGGCGGGACTTTGTTAACACACTGATTTCATTTCGTTTCCTTTTTCACGCTACAATTTCTTACTTTCTTATTCCGCTTTGTTTTTTATGTCGAACTGATTTGATTTAAGGTATTTTCTTTTTGCAAGCATAGATCTAGGAAACCTAGATGCCTCATTGGGCTGAACAAGACACGTCAGTCAGACTGTCTATGGTTCTGGTAAACAGAGTGTCAGAGATTGGTGAAGGCTGTACCTTTACGTCATCTCCCATGGGAAAGTCTTTAGGACCGAGGGATTTGCAATACGTCGGTAAGATGACTCTTAACTTCAAGAGAGCTGTAAAGACAGACTGGAGAGGAAGCACATGTTTATAACTGCTCTAATGTTAAGGGATAACTGAAACTAACTTTGGGATTGAGTGTAAAATTGTTCACTCTCAAATCACTATGAAATAAGGAGAATGAAACATTTAGGGATGTGCTGTTAAGGGAAGATGATCAATTTTGGGATGATGACAGCTAGAGATGTGAATCATATTGAGAACGTCTGTTTGAGTAGAATTTCTTTTTTTGGGCATTGCCAGGTTTATTTCTATTCAGTAGAGCTAATATTGACTGTCTGAGATCCTCTCAGACCATCCATCCATCTTCAACCGCTTATCCTCAGCTAACTTTGAGTGGGGAATCCTGTGGTGTTCCCAGGCCAGTGTGGAGATATAATCTCTCCATCTAGTCCTTCGTCTGCCCCGTGGTCTCCTTCCAGCTGGATGTGCCAAGAACATCTCCCTAGGGAGGCGTCCTGGTGACATCCTTACTAGATGCCCGAACCACCTCAACTGACTCTTTTCCACACAAAGGAGTAGCGGCTCTACGCTGAGTTTCTCACGGATAGACTGAGCTTCTCATCCGATCTCTAAGAGAAAAGCCAGCTACCCTTCTGAGAAAACCCATTTCATCCGCTTGTTTTCGCGATCTTGTCTTTTCAGTCGTGACCCAGCGCTCATGACCATAGGTGTGGGTTGGAACGAAGATCGACCGGTAGATTGAAAGCTTTGCCTTTTGGCTCAACTCTCTTTTCCATCCTCTCAGACATCGACATTATTATATGTTTTTCAGTATTAAGGATTACTCAAGGTATCTAAAACATTGAACCGTTGTATACGGTGATGTTCGGTCTTATACAAAGCAGTATTTTTTAAATTATTATAATTTTTTAAAATCTTGCCACACTCCAGTCCAGTAGGGGGCAGTGTTGCAACTCAAAACAAGCAGCAGCAATACTGTATTGCAGAATGAGAGAATTTTGCAAGTTCCTTACTGAAGATTGAGACGGATGTATGTTTACTGTAAAAATTGATTCCGAATCGGAAACTGATTAATCGACCAACAATCTCCCGTCTGTGTTTATTTTCATCTGCTGGATCTCTGGCCAAGGAAGGAGCACTGATTGGTTCACCATCTCATACCTAGTAAAACATCTCACCATGTGCATGTAAACACACATCTTATCAGATTGACGTCCAAGGAAACAATTAGCATGGAATCTCTAAGAATGATTTTAATCAGATTATTATATAGTCTGTATAAACTAAAGTACTGGTGAGCTACTCCTTAATTCGTACACACACAACGCTTGGTAGTACAGGTGAAGTGTATCGTATGCAGTTGGATTTGTGAGTCCGGCAAGTCTGTGAGTTTCTCAAGAATGTGGAGTTTGCTCAGGGCTGTGTTGGTTTATAAATATTTAAAATAAACCTGATAAATAAATCCCAACGTATTTTTGTTAGGATCTCTTGTGCTATGCAGAAATGTATACCAGAGTGGGCCGGCGTTTCAACACTGATTTGTTAATGTGGCTGTGAGGTATCCAAGTACGCCGCAGCAATCCGACGACACATTTCACACCTTGCAAAATATTCAGCCTGCTTCATTTCACAAACATGTAGTCACAATTCAGCCACAATTGATTCACCTTTTCTGGTGGCTGATGGAACGTATTTTGACCTTTGACCCACAGGAGAGCTGGAGGAAGAGATGGAGAATCCTGAGATGGTGGACCTGCCAGAGAAACAGAAGCACCAGCTGAGACACCGAGAGCTCTTCCTCTCCAGACAATTGGAGTCTCTGCCTGCTACACACATCAGGTAAAAAATATAAATAAATACAGCTTGGTTTTTGTTTGTGTGTGTTTCTGAGCACCATCACGGACAATATTTCCATAAATATAGGGTGAAATAATTTGACCACTGTCACATCTCTTGGCTTGAACTGTGATGTAAGTGCAATGCTCTAAGGATGGCCGTTTGGCCGACATTGTGTGTCTGAGACGCATCATTATTTTGTGACCAGTCAAAAGCTGTATGAGGAATCCTCGAGTGTAAACAGTGTTTGAGTGGAGATGACATTACCGGCGCTGATTGAATCAGGGCTCTGGAGAAAACTCGGGCCGGTAGTACGATCCTGGAATTAAAGTGCTGAAACGCTGAATGCATAAAGATGTTCTCAGGATCTTTATAAAGATCTTCACGCTGCAGACCTGGTAGGCATGATTTGAATCCCTCTCACTTCTCTCCAGCTGAGGAATGTGCGCTAACTGGAAAGTCTCCAGGCCTTGGATTCGCTGCTGGCTGTTTATCAATACCAGTCCTATTTTAAGTACTGCAGTAAAGGTACTCGAGTATAACTTGCTGTGTGTAATGAGAGGAAAAAGTAATTGAAACATGCACAGCATCTGGATGTCTGTTTTACAGGCTTAGCTAACAACACACAGCTTCCATTGGAAGAGCATGAATGGAGATTATGTTGGTAAAAAAGAAATAATAAAAATGACAGAAAAATATGTAGAATTTGTGATGGTGTTTTGTGTTATTACTTTATGTAATCTTCTCACCAAAGGAATCACCAGAAGGATGAATATGAGTAGGCTTGACTGCTGTGCGCGTGTGTGTATGTGTTTGCTGGACTTGACAAAATTACCGAAAGTGTTACTCATCTAGTATCATCTTGTTTGAAGTCACTACGTTTCTGTTCAGCCAACAAATTTAATTAAAAAAAAAAAAAAATTTTAATGATCTGACACCTTTTTTTTTTTTTTCTTCTTCTTTAATGATAGGACACTATGACACTTCAATATTTTAGGTTTTTTATGACACAATAACGAAAAAATGAAGCTCCATGAAGCTGTGTGTAGTATTAAATATAATCCTTTTGTCAACTGCACTGCAATGACTTATGGAGTGCAACTGATCACAAATCGTATCTATTTTGTCCATACGTTGGTTTGTTTATTTATTTATTCATTTTATTTATTTATTTTGCAGACTAAAAACCTAAAGCACAGAAATCTAAATAAAAACAACATTTAAAATAAAATCTTTATGTGAAGGGTCACCTTCATTTGAGAAATAGTAAATGAAAAAATAATCAATTTATTAAATTGAACAATTCAAAATATCATTTATACTATTTATTATCATGGTGTTGAAAATTAGATTTATTTTAGTGGAGCAAATAATGCGCATGGCTATAATACGAGTTCTAGTGCAGATGTTATTTGTTGGCTTGTTTTCTTTTTTTGTTTTATTTGTTTTTAAAATCTGAATTGAATGGATGGGTTTTCAGTACCGCAATGGGGGGATTTTGTGGATGCAATCTGGCGACTCTGTCCTGAATAAGAGAGGTTCTGCAATCGAAAATCTAATTTATTCGTGTCCATGAGAGAGTATGAGTGAAGGAAAAGATCATGTGTTTAAGTTGCAAATTTTATTTTTTTTGGCTTAAGAATGGTCCAAGATATAACACCATGCAGTGCATGTAAAACTTTCTTTTTTTTTTTTTTTTTTTGCAACTGTATGATGATTAAACTTAGTTATTGGTTCACATACAGTACGTGCTAAACCATGGGAGCAATCCGTACAGATCACGGATCAACTGCGATCCATTACACCACTAACTGATGTTAGTACGATAACATGGTAACATGATTCCGGTAATACCTGCTAAGGAATGCTGCACTCTTTTTGAATTGACAGGCAGCACGACTGTTGACATAACCACACAGAAACTCGAGTCTGTCCTCCGAGCAGATCATTTCCTGACTGCTTGAATATGTCGAGAATTTCTGCACTTACACTGCTCTGTGATTTTGAAGGAAGAACACCTTACGCAGTCAAAAACCTTTTCCAGTGTTTGAGTGACACGCTTCACCTTATTTAGAGTATGTCGAGAGGCAGCTCGCTTTGCAGTATCGGGTATCTGTGGTTACTCAGAGCTCTGGTATTGCTTACAGAACAGCCTGTAGAAGAATGCTGTAATGATATTATCATATCAAAAATAGGATCAGTCCTTTCCTAATTTGCAGTAATTAGGAGCTTTGATACTTTTAGAACTGATAATCTCCTGCAGCCTGAGCATCTGTTTCAGACACAAGTCGCATTCTAAATCTGTTTACAGTATACCCTCAAGGTCCCAGGTCTTTCTTGTCCATTTTGCTAGGATTTGACTGTCAAAACAAAATTTGTATTTCTCCTTAACTTGTGACCTGACTTTGAGGTTATGTGCCTCAAGCCATTTTAACGTGTGTGTGTGTGTGTGTAACTGTGTTCAGAGGAAAGTGCTGCGTGACTCTTCTCAATGAAACGGAAACCCTGAAGTCCTACCTAGACCGAGAGGTGAGTATAGTACGTTTGCACTGAGGTGCTCAGAGAGTGAATTTTACCCATAGTACACAGAGAGAGAAGGAGAGGGATATGCATGCTCTTATTAGGTGTGTATGCGTGTGTGTGTATATGAGCTCTAGTTTTTGAGCATGCTTCCTAATGAATAATTCAGCATGTTGACCCAAAATGTTCTCTTCGCATTTAGTAATGAGGAGACTGGAGACTCCACTCACTGTCAGGCCAAACACACACACACACGCGCGCACCACAAAGCCCCTCTATCAGTACACGAGGCCGGCTTTGTTTGCGTCTGGGTCTCTGACTCCGTCTTTGTCTACTTTGTGTTTTGTCTGCAGGATGCATTCTTTTACTCTCTAGTGTACGACCCTCAGCAGAAAACACTCCTGGCTGATAAAGGAGAGATCAGAGTGGGGAATAAGTACCAGGCAGAAATCACCGACCTCCTCAACGAGGGTACGTCTGCTTTTGAGCGCAACCCTGGGAAAGTTCTGATTTTTATACCTGGTGCAGAGTCTGAACACTCGAAGGCTTAAACACATGCATCATGTTTTGCACTTCCTGTCTATGATTCATATCCCTTGCTGTATCTCATTGTAACACTCTTTGATCATGGGGTGACTGCAGGTCCCTCACAACGGTCTCTGAATTTATACTTCGTGAAATAAGAGCCTCAAGTGTTTTATATACAAGTAAATTTGATTCTTTTATGTGGTCGTAGAATTTAAGTTGATCAGGTGATTAGGTGGAATATAAATTCAACCAAAATTTGCTGGAGAAATGACTTTTACCAGATACAACAAAAGACGTGATGCTGTTCTGTTCTGATTGATGCACAAATCTAACAACACTTGCTTTAAAAAATTTTTTTTTAAATATACACACCACTTTTCTGGTGCCCGATCGCACAGCATTTATTTAATTATCTTCACTCTATCCTGGTCATGCTTGTGGTGGATCCAGAGCCTGTCATGGGGACACTGAGCGATAAGGCACCAGGCACACACACATTTACACATTGGGGCAATTTAGAGTTGCCAATGAGATGTTTTTCAGAGATGCAGTAAAATAGTCGTGCAGAAATTGCATGAAAATCAAAAACAAAATATGGACATGTGAAATTATTTAATCGCAAAAGGCTGCAATTTATTGCAAGTAATTTCCTACAGTACCCTGCCTCCTGCCCAAAGTCTCGTATGATAGGCTCCAGGCCCCGTGTCCCTGTACAGGACAAGCTGCATAGATGTTGACTGACTGAATTAATAGAAGTTTTTTTTTTTTTTTTTTTGTAAATACCAAAAGGTGCTAAATAAATATTGGCCAACAACCGCGTAAAGA
>JAQMYL010000005.1:17683377-17696497 GCA_030014365.1 Clarias pachynema | reverse complement strand
TAGTGACTTCACATGTGCAGTATACAACGGTTACTATGTCTAATCTCTGCTACATCATGCAGTGATTCTTTAATTCAATTCAATTTGTATGTTTTAAGAATGATCATTGTCACAAAGCAGCCTTACAGAATCAAAAGACGGTGGCACTCATCTTCATTAATAACCAGTTTTGACTCTTTATAGCATTCTGTACGGCCTAACTTATTAATATAAAGAAATAACATTTCAAAAGGTTGAGTATCTTACACATTGTCATTACGCTAAGTTGTACTTCTTTCGTCGTCAGCCAAACACACACCCCTTTAAAGTAGATTATTAAAAGTAGATTATTACATCTGGGACATGACTGTTCATAACGTCACTTTTACTCAACATTTGTTTTCTCTCATCGTGTGGCGTTCCACATTACTGCTTTAATTAGCACCACGGTTTCGGAACATATCAAACAAACTGGTTTTAATCTTCCTGCAGAAAGAATAAACATACATTGACCTGTTCACACATCTTTAAAGATTTAGTTTTCAAAAGTTATATACCTTTTTTGGAGTAAGCCATGCTGTGTCGTGGATTTGATTGCGTTCGGTGAGGATTTGGCGCTTTGTAGGGGCATTACGGTCATTTCTGTGTGTTCCGCATACTCTGTTTATTTACAGTAAACTTTCTCGTTGATTGGTTCTGTTGAGTGATATATGGCTCTCTACAGTATATTCATCCAAAAAAGTGCTGGATGCTGTGACGTAATCTGGCACGAAACAAAACTGTTCATAACATCCCTAATACTCAGCATTTTGATTTAATTTTTGCTGCAGATTTAATGTCAGGCGGATACAGAAGGACTGGCAAAGGTTCATTAAATTATTTCGAGCCAGAGTTATTTATTTATTTATTTATTTATAGTAAGAAGCTACATGGAAGGACAGTAAAATAAATAAATAAAGACCAGGGTCCAGACCTGGATGTTCTTACAGCTAGCTACAGCTATGTACATACTTTTTTGTAAGAGCATGTTAGTTTAAGTACTAAACTTACATCAGCAGCAAGTCTCTGGTCCTCAGCCTTGGATGTTGCACAACTCACACACCTCCACTGTAGGCTTGGGTCAGGCTGAACCGGGGGAGTATGTGGGTGGATTTAAGGCTGGATTTATGATCTGAGCATCAGGGCGCATAGTCTCGATTCGGTGGTTATTTGCAGGAAACGTTCGTTGTATTTGGAGAAACGGGCTCAGTTTAGTTTTGTGGTCTGGTTGCCTTGTCTTACATGATAAATCTAAAAAAAAATTGTGGTCCTTAAAAACATGTGAGCGTGAGTGAGTCTATGTGTATGTGCCCTGTGCTGGATTGGCATCCCGTCCAGCGTGTACCCCGCCGTGTGCCCTAAGCCTCCTGGAATAGGCTCCAGGCCCCCGTGACCCTGAATACAGGATAAAGTGGTATAGAAGATGAGTGAGTGAATGAGTAAAACCATTCTAAGTGAACCTGCTGGTGTGAAGTGCAGTTCAGTTATGATGTTTAACAACAGTTAATTGTCATTTTAAATTTAATTTACATGGACTGACAGTGTAAAAAAAGTGTCTCTTTAAAAAAGGCCCCACAGGGCCCTCTGGTGGAGCTCTGTGTTTGTGCGTGCATATATGTGTGTGTTCAATGGCAAATAAAAAATTAGTGTTCTATCACTGAATAATTTATATGACTCTGTATATTATGTACTCAATTAAATATTTAAACTTTTCCATTTTCATCATCTCATATCCCTGCATCATATCAGAGCATTCAGTTTGGGAGTTAACTCTGAGAGTAGGATGTGAAAGTTGAAAATTGACATCGTTTAACGCATTCGAGTTTTTATGTATTGTATATACTTACAGTTTTGTTCTTTTGTCGTTTTCCATCTTTTAGTACGACAGCCAGTGTTCTAAACGGAGCAAGCAGCCCTGTTACCATGGCAACAACAATGACCCCTGAGCCCTTGACGCCGCTTTCACGGTGGTACCTGTACGCCATCCATGGCTACTTCTGCGAAGTCATGTTCACAGCGACATGGGAGTTCGTAGTCAACTGCAACTGGAAGTTCCCTGGTGTGACGAGTGTGTGGGCGCTTTTTATTTATGGAACCTGCATCCTGATAGTTGAGCGCATGTACCTGCGTCTGCGTGATCGCTGTAATGTCTTGCTTCGCTGCCTCATATACACCCTATGGACGTACATGTGGGAGTTCGGCACAGGGCTGCTGCTGAGGCAGTTCGACGCCTGCCCTTGGGACTATTCACAGTTCAAGTACAACTTCATGGGCCTGATTACAGCCGAATACGCCGTCCCCTGGTTCTGCGCATCGTTCATAGTGGAGCGTCTGGTCATCCGCAACACATTGCGGCTACGCTTTGATGACTTGGCCGAGCCTGGCCCGGTTAGAGGAAGTGGTGGAGGTGAAAGAGGAGGAGGAAGGAGAGGAAGAGGAGGTAGAGGAGTAGTCACCAATGCCAATGGCTATGTCAAAGTGGACTGAGTGAGAGATGTCATGTCCCTCTCCATCTTTAAAAATGTATTTGCCCAATCTATTCTTCTCCAGCTTTCTCCTGGGAGAGAGATGTTAGGATTTAGTTGGCATGGCTGAATGGAAAAAAAGAAAGACCTACAAAAAACAAGCATGAAAACCACAGCGAGAATCAGGTGTGTGGTTTTAGTGCCACTCAGAGGGGAACTGCAGTCTCTCTACTAGTGCCCCAATTCTCATATGCCTCATCAGGCATTCCCCTGCAGCCCATTAGCCCAGAGAAAATACAGAGGATTTAATTATGTTGCTTGTATCATTTGCCCATCCCTTTACCATACTGTACCTCCAAGACCAGTCCATCCAGTGGAGAAAAAATAGGAGTGATAAGAAGCAGGAAAAGAACACGAGAACTGATTGAGACCATCTTGAAGTACAGAACAATGGACCAGAAAATAACCAATGCTATAAAACTCACTATTTTTAGCATATTAAAGTTAAGTGTGTAGTAGCAAAAGCAAATAACTGTTAGGATAAAAAAAAAAAAAGTAACTGTTGAAGTTTGTGTTATTTATTAATATTTATCTATAGGTCGTTAAGTAACTTATTGTAGGCTTACACTATGTTGTATACTGTGCCCTAAAGTAATGCATTGAACTTGAATCTAGTGTTTTTATACTGAAAAAAAATGAATGCTTGAACATGCATGAGAATAGTGTCTTCCAGATTTTTTAACAAGAGGCAAATCTGAAATGTATTCCGTAAAAAGAACTGTGAATATTTTTAACCATATGGATTGAGACAGAAATGAGTACTGTACTGTAATGCCTTGTACTGATTATAGTTAGGATTTACATATGGGATGTCTTCAAATATTGTGGGAACATACTGAAAAGAGTGTTGAGAAAACTGTGTGGGGTGGGGGGGAGACAAAAACCTGATCTGCTGCTATGTTGCCTCATTGTCAAAAATAACTGTATTAATTAAAAGTGACCAGGCCTTGTGCACTACAGCCCCTGAAGATAATTTGAAAAAAATCTAGGCTCATTAATTTAAATTCCAAGCATGATAAAAACAAAAACAAACAAGCAAATGAACGGTGAAATCTTTTTTCTTTTTTTTTTTGTACATTGATTAACAGCTTTAATGTAAATAACTTAATGCATGTTGAATTTAAAAATAAAAAGTTCCTCCGATATTAACATTATAGTCTATTTACCAGCTTTTAAGTGATAAGACGTATCTTACCTGGAAGCCAGTTTAAACTGAAGAAAGTGGGAGTGAATATTGTCCTATGGTGATCTGTAGAGAGGCAATCAATACCAAAACACATCCATGAGAGCACATGGTCATCTTTTACTTTTGTTTCACTGGGGTATAAATATGAACACTACAACTGGGTCATCACTGAATCGTTCAGCAGGAGAGTGATTAAACTCACTCAAAAATAGTTCAATGACCACGGAATCTGTCATATGACATGGCCAGATCAGTGCCTTAAACAAAACCCCATTCAAAACCTGTGGGGTGAGCTGAAGATAACAGTGCAGGAGATGTATGAGCAGTATCTCGGATTGTATTTCAAACATAGCAGGTAAAGACTAAAATGTGTAGTCACAAAATATACTGTATATATGTACTGTATGCGTGTATTTATGTATATAAATAGTGTGTGTGCATGTGTTTTCTGCCTTTAAAAAATTGGAACTAACTGGAGATAGGGAAATCATAAGCATAAAAATAATAAGCCAAGGCCATGTTATTGAGATGAGAAAACTAGACCTTCTCAAACTGATTCCTTGGGGACTCCGCCTCCTTGCATCAAGTGGAGTAAAGGCAAAAACAAACCTCAGACTCAGAAATGCTGCCTATGCAAGAGGTAAGACTGAAATCACATACAGCCTGTCTCCCATGAGTGGCTTTCTCCTGGTGGCTGTTGGGAATATGAAGCCATTTTTGCACCAGTAGAATGCCAAATGCAGTAGTAGAACAGGTAGATCATATTTGATGATATATACAATCATGGGGAAATTAAAGTAACCTTCTAACCTTCCATTTGTTCGCTGTTTTTATTTATCAGGGTCTCAACATTAATAATTGTGTGGTCATCATACACAACACTATATTTGGGGACAACCATGGGACAAAGATGAAGTTGTATCAAAGTATTCTTTAGACAAATGTAAGACAATCTGTCCAGCAACTGGGATTAAATTGGCTCATTCAGCAGGACATTGATCCAAAGCACACCAGCATACAGTATCAACAAGCGAATGGCTGGGGAAAATAAATAAATAAATCAAGGTTTTTTAATGGCCAAGTCAAAGTCCAGACCTCAGATCTTAAGAAAGCTTGGATCACTATGCTCTCAAACAACCAAAGCAATGTTGTAAAGGAAAGGGGGACAAAATAATGTGAGAAACTGATGACGTCCTACAGAAAAAAGTCAATTGCAGGGTTATAGATTATTATAGGGTTACTACTTCTCATTATATAGGTTTAGAGGTTTACCTGGTTTCTGAATTTTGGCTTATTTCAGGAGGAAATGACAAACCATTGAAATCTGTTGTGTTTTGTTGTCACCTGAGGTTATTTCTTCATCTGTAGAAGTTGGGGAAGAACACAGAAATGTTATTTAGGCCCTGATGAATGAAAACTTAGAATTGGAGGAGGAGTGATTTCCTTTTTTCCATCACTGAAAACTGGGTAAAGGAAAGCTGCGGTATAATGTTGCAATGTGTCTCTGTTCTAAATGACTCCTTAACAGTGCTAACAAGTCCTTAAACGTTAACAATGTCCTTTGCACTGAGTGGCAATTTTTATATACAGTAATGTATATAAAATGCAATGCAATGTGGTTCTGTATGAGCAGTGCTTTTTAAGACCACAAAGTCTGTGAAGAGAATTTATAACACTGTCTACACTCTGCATCTCAACAAATCTTCTCTTCTGGCACAAATTATTAAACACATTATAGTGATTACATTTACCAAACCTTAACTGAATAATAGATTATTAACCCAATTATATTTTCCGTAATCACTTAAGTGAACCTTGAAGAACCACTCCATATAACCACACATTCACGAAACACATCCATATAATCTAACCCCCATTAGTCACACAATCATTTCAAAAACATCCAGTATATCCACAAAACCCAACTATACCACAGGATTCAAATAAGCATATCCTTCAAGCACTAATTCTATTCCACGTTCCACATTATATGCTCTAGCGATCATGGAACTGACAAAGAATACTCAGGAATAACCCAGCATGAAATATACAGACAAATAAACCAAGAGTAACGATGCTTAAGTACTGTAACAAACCATGCTTATGAAATCAGAGGAAATCTTTGTTCCTAGACATCTACAAGCTTTAAAAACACAGACTGAGCAGTTCAAACTGGTGAACCATCTTTGCCAGCTGTAATTGCTGGGAGAAAGGAAAAACTTCCTGAAGATTTGTCACTAATGCTACATCATAGGCACTTTCTTTTAAAAAGATGGCAAGAGTAAATGGAAATTAGAAAATGTAAAACATTAACTCATTCCTTCATCTCATAAAATTTTTTAAAGAACAATTTAGTCAAGTAAAAAGGAAGCAGGACATACAGTACTGTGCAAAAGTCTTCATCCACCCCACATTTCTTCATATTAAACTAAATTTTATTACATTTTGTAGATTAAATTGAAGAAACAGGAACAGATGTTTTACTACAACATGGTGCAAAGTGCCTGAAGATAAAATTGAAAAATCATTTTTTTTATGTAACAACCTCAGCAGCAACCTCATTTCCCCTCTTGTCTGATCCAACCACTCGGCATCACCAGTATACTAATCACCAGTCTGATCATCCTTGTTTCTCACTGGTTCATGCTGTAAGTTTAATGTATTATTTATGTGCTTGAATGATTCATAAGTCACTGTGTGTTACTGTAAACAGCAACAAAAAAAGATCATTCCTCTGAAAGTGGTCACTGGATTGAAAATGAGAGCCAAAAATGGCCTTCAGGAGGCCTGGAGAACTATTCTTTAATACTGCATTAAAAATACTGGCACTTTGAAAGTGAAATATGATGAAATGAGAGGTGGCTCAAAACTTTTTGCACAGTACTGTAACTTGGTCTTCCTGCTCGACCAGCTTAGCCTGTGTTGCAACAGCTGATAGTTGAAAAGACCAAACTACAGTATCCAGGCTGGTAAACCAACTTTGTACTTTGCACCGTACTTAAAATGTCCACTGATTAGCCCAACCTTAATAAACAAAGCTTAATAAACCAACCACACCCTCAAATATCAATGGAAAAAAAAAAATACAATGGCAATGTTGTTAAGTCTAGTCCTAACCCTCTTCAATTAAAAGGGTAGTATAGAGTAAATTAAATTAATTATTCTTATCCATTGAATTAATAATCGATTAGAACTTTAAGCAGATTCAGTAATCCTCAGGTAATCAGTCTTCTTAAACATGTAATTGGTTAAGAAATGTTGAGACAAAATTTTAATTTGTAATGTTGTCTTTTGCCCACCAGGTGTCCTTATCACACCACCACAAAATAATGATGGCACTTTCAACCTTCTCTTAAAACTATATTTAGTCTAATAATGTTCATACTCTTAGAGTCTCAGTGATTGTCAGACTCTTCATTTTATAAGATGTTGTTTGGGGAACAAAGTTGGCTTTTTAGTCAATCATTAAGTATTTGAGTTAGTTTTTTTCAGCTCTGCTGGAGTTGTAAAATGTACAAAAAGTTGAATAGTTAATTGCATAACAGACTAATCAATTATGGGCAGCATCGAGTTATACCAACTTTCATGGCAAAACCATAATCATTTCAAGAATTCAGCCTATATGAAAAAAATCCCTTTCTTTCACATAGTTTTCAGATATTTCCTTAATCAAATGTTCATAATCTGCCTTAGCTGCTGTAACCTTTCTGGTTTCTTCTTGTTTCTGTTTTACTATATCTGTAAATACTGCTACTGTATCTTGGATATACTCAGCTGCTTTTGCTGAAAAAGTCTTCCCTTTCCAATAATACTCCTGTTGACTGCAGCTCTGTAGAATAATTACATCATACATACAGTATGAACTCACCTGACTCGGGTGTGTCTCTGCACCTGTGGAAAGTTTCTGATCTGACAACCTATCAGGTACAAGCACTCCAAATATAGACAGGCTGTTAACTTGTAATATAAAAGCTACCGAAACACAGACGCCAGGCCCAGGGGGGAACTTTTTATGGGACAAAGGGTATGTGCTTTTATCTCATGGCGGGGACCAAATGTCTCACCAAGGATATGAATATCTGACAGTTTTGACCTGAGGACATTTGGCTGGTCCCTACAAGAAAAACTGAAAGCTTTTATTGACAAAACTAAAAGCCAAAAGGTTTCCTTCTGGTTACTGTGTTTAAGGTCAGGGTTAGGTTTAGACATAAATATAGCTCTAATTAGCTTTATTAATAATTATGTCAATGGTAATTATTGAATTCAGGTGTTTCAATCAGGTCCAATGAAACAGTGAAGGGCAATCTTAATGCTTCATCATACCAAGACATTTTGGACAATGCTATGCTCCCAACATTGTGGTAACAGTTTGGTGAAGACCCTTTTTGACTGTGCCCCAGTGCACAAAGCAAGGACCATAAAGACATGGTTTGATGAGTTCGGTGTGGAAGAACTTGAGTCCTGACCACAACCCCATTGAGCACCTTTGGGATGAACTGGAACGGAGATTACGAGCCAGGCCTTCTCATCCAACATCAATGCCTGACCTCATAAATGCTCCACAGAATGAATGGGCACGAATTCCCACAGAAACACTCCAAAATCTTGTGGACAGCCTTTCAAGAAGAGTGGAAGCTGTTATAGCTGCAAAAGGGAGACCAACTCCATATTGAAGTGTATGTAAACAGTATGTTTGGATACAATGTCATTGCAGGTTTGGTTGAAGAGTTTTGTCCATTTTGTGTTTGTGTGTATGTAAGGTTAGTCTTGATTTCCTCTCTGATTTCTGTGCTTTTCTTGAGTGTGTTCCAAAATTCAACATTAAAGTAGCAATGATGCAAAATTGGATCTAGCTCAAGCCAAGGGGTTTGAAAGTAAAAGGATACAGGATAAACAGCTATATGTGTGTCTTTGGGTTCTGGTTAGAGTGTTGCAGAGTATATGATGACTTTAAAAACTACCAGTTCACAGAGCAAAAGATTGTGTCATGCTGTTCTTAAGGGGTATGCCAAGCAGGCGAGAGTGAATAGGTGGGTCAAGGCCCAATGACTCTGAATAGGCTCTTACAAAACACACACACACGCATCAAAAAGTAATTTTTGCCCGATGAGCACGTTAACACCACTGCTGTTTGTGATTGCTTTAACAACATGGGCCATCATTTTCTTGTTATATAATCCAGTCCTAAAACTGTCATGTTGTTATTCCTTCATCCTTGATTCTGGCTTTAATGAGAACATAGGCACTGATATGTGAGTCACATGAAATGAGTCATGTCCTTGTATAAACATGCAGGCAGGAGCAGTAATTTCGAGCTGGTTGAATATGTGATTTTATGATGCCAGCCCTGTGTTTGTCTCTTGCTCTACCCTACCCTACAGGAATTTCCACTGGTGTTTATATCTACTTATCAGCATACACTAGTAGCTCATTTCTCCTTAACAATCTCATTCTTGAAACTTAAAACAAACATCGACCAGTGGAAGTGTCTCTGTGTGTTATGGCAGTTTTGAAACGGTGGGCAGCTGTACTTTACGCCTGTACCTTGTAGCGGGTTGCCGTTATGTAAACGGCTGCGGCTTATCTCTTGGCCAGGTTTCCCACACTGTTTTGCATTTTTAGAGGAACGTTTGAGCGCTAGACTATCCTGTCATTTGACGTAAATGAAAGGAGTCGCTCCTTCTTTTTTTCTGCTATCCAGGTGTTTTCAGTTATGTCCCCTGGTGCATGACAAACTGTTGGAAGATGTCACACGCCACAATGGCAGTTATCCAGTGTGTACAGTATGTGTGTACTGTATGATGTTTCTGTATGAAGATGTAAGAAATTATATTTGTCATACAGTTTGTACAAGCAGAAATGATTGTGCTTTATGGAAGTTTTTTTATTCATTATTATTTGATATGTTTGTTTCTGTTTCCAGTCACTGTTCTAATGTTGTCACTGCTTTCAACAATCAGGTAGAGCTCTCTGGCCCTCCCTTTCCTTCTCACACAGTTTCTCCCACTTGCTCTCCTTCTCAGAATCACATGCAGGGTTTCAAACCGCACTACAGCCAGGTACTGTGCAGAGCATGAATTATGGTAATGGCTCCTGGCAGGAGAGAAAATAAGTGCAGTTATTAAAATTAATGGCCGCTGCTTGTCCTGCGGTCCAGAACCCCAGGCAGGGGAGAAGAGGGTGGGGAGCCAGACCTCTCAGATTCCCTCCCCTCCATCACCGGTACCTCTTTAAATGTGTGCACATGTTTATATGTGTCTGTCCTCCAGTTTTATTTCACAGGCCTCTCTTGCATGGTTTGGCGAGCATTCTGGCACAATGAGGCGAAGTGCCAGGCACTTGACAACCATTGAGGTCTCTGGCCTGCTTTTGCCTATTTATGTTTTTAACAAGGTCCGCAAGGCTGCACACAGACCCTTCTCAGTGCTGAAGTTTTCCCCTCGCATTCTCAGCCTTTGAAGTGCGAATCTAGCACCCGGTGCGGTCTGACGTAATAACCAGTTTTAAAGAAACTGGAAGGCCAATCCCGGTCTGTCTTACTGGACTCTGTGGACATGCACTTCAATGTCTTCTACACCTTTCAGTCTAGCTCCTGTCACACTTCAGTGCTTTCATCTTAATGAACATTCAAGTCTCCACATGGCCTTTCGTTTATTGCAACTAGGGGAATTGAGCATGGAGTAGTTAATTTGTGTATTCGGTTTGAATAAGGCGTTTCAGCCACCAAAAATCCTTATGTGTTTATCTAAGGCACAGGAAGTCCTTTGCTGCACTGCATTACATGGGTTATTGCTTAAAAAAATTCAAGTCAAGCTGAGAGTGTTTTGGTATCGGGTTTACTCATGTATGATGTTTATAAAGATATAGCATTGCTTTGATATTAATTACGCAGTCTAGTCAGTAATTAACCAGCCTACATAAACTAAACAGAGAGAAACCAGCAACAGATATCGCTTTAATGTGGCAACATCTGATGGCATGACCTTTATATTGTGCAGGTATTTCTTGCTAATAGTGACTAACAACTAACATGATGTTTGGCTATCTTGTTGGTTAAGCAATGTCTCCAAAACTATAGGAATGTCTGACTGTTTTGACCTTTTGCTGCTCCCCACACATTTTTTAACTGCTTTTTAAAACTAAATCTTTACTTAAAAAGAGCCATATTTGTTTCCTTTTGGTTGCTGAGGTTGAGGCTATGGGCTGATTTAGGTGTAGGCATTGCATTTGCTAACTGCAGCAATAATTATGTCAGTGGAATGTGTGTGCGTGTGTATTTCTGCTAACTGTAGTTAGGTGTTCATAAGCTTTGTTTTTTTTTTAAAGTTGTGTGTCAGTACGTATCTGTCTGTTGGTGCATATTTTATCACAGTCTCTGCATTACTCTATCAGATGTGCTGCATTGTGCGTGATCCAATCCAGATTTACACTGCTTGAGTTAAGCAGCGAGGGATGCTGAGAGCCCCAGGAGTGCGTTTCTGCGTGTCAGGCTCGACTGTGGTGTTTGCTGAAAGAGAGCTCCACTGGGGTGTACAATACAGTGTGACCTGTGTTATTGCAGGTGTGTGTGCATATTACGTCTGATTATGAAATATGCAAGACATTCACTACTTTTATTTTTTTTAACCGCTCGGATCATGTTAGAGTGGCCTTTCGAGGTTTAACATAAATAGCATGATTTCCTGGACGGAGACAGAGTAGTAAAAGATGTAGGACTTCATTTAAAGAAATACGCTCTGAGTGATGGCGCATATGTTCGGTTTGGTTTATGAATCTGTAGTAGAGCTCTTACCTATGATCTCAACACTAAGTCACTTATTTCTATAAATATCAAATATCAAATATCAAATTGCTATTTGTTCTGCTCAGTTCCCATCCTCAGCCATGAGGCCTGCAGTATGAGAATATGATGCTACTACACAATCTACACAGCATTGTTCTATTAGTACAGGTTCTGTCCCCAGGCCCCAGGGGCTCCGAATGTACATACGAGATATTAGTGTTCACTTTGGGGCTTTAAAATCCAGTGGAGCCACATAAGTCTAAATGAGAGGCCCATTTGAGCTTCTATAAAAAGAGTCAGATAGTAAAAAACACACTTTCGTGTTGGTTTTGGATCGGAGCTCACTTTGAGTTTTTCAATTGGTTGGCTTATTTTCCTCAGGGGAGGTTTCTTTCACCTCTGTTGGTCTGCTGCTCATGAACAAGTCATTTTACATCATGTCTGCACTGCAAAACATTTCAGGCCCCCGCTTTTTTACCTTCATGATTATTAGGAAAGGAGTGGTCACTGCAGCCTTTGGATGCCAAGATTAAGCTGAGACACTGTGCATATGCATGAGAATGCTTCATGAAGCCTGGATTATACTTTGCTACTTAGGTCTTATCTGTATGGGGTTACGTTATAAAAGATTACTGCCAGACCCACTTTTTTCTGCCAACCCCTGAAGCAATTGCAGTTTTCATTTGCCTGATTGATTTATAACATGTATCAACCTAGTGAACTTTTGTGGTTATCTTAGCAAGCATTTGAAAATGATGCAGGCCATCCAAAGTTCAAGGGTCCCAGAGGCTAAGCTCCAGGTGTAAGATTTTTCATGTATTTATAGCATTGTATTTCAGTCGTATATTAGGTAGGTTCGTCAACATATAAATGCAGTATTGTTCTATAGAGTAATACAATATTACTCTGTAGGAGAAGAAAAATACCTTTATTTATCACATACATTCTGGCAAAATTCTTTTCTTCACAAATCCCATACGGCTTCTTAAGGAGTTAGGGGTCAGAGCACAGGGTCAACCATGATATGGCGAAGAGGATTAAGAGTCTTGCTCAAGAGCCTAAACGTGGCAACTTGGTAGTTCTCGGTCTTCTGTTCACAAACCCAGGAACCACTATAATGAATATACATCATTATTATAAATTTACAGGGTTAAAGAGCCACCTTTGTAAAAGGGATACATTGCAAGCTGTGGCCAAGAACCGCAGCAACTAAAATAAGTCGGTGGAACCTGAGGAGCACCTGAGACACGTTTGTTTGTTCCTTAGTATTCCAACAGCTCTCATTTGTTGAATATTCATCTCATTTTCCCACAAAATGGCTTCTGAATTGTCTGCCAAACTACTTGTGAGTCAATATTACAATGCACTAGGGACAAATATGGTAGATTTAGAGTTTCTCGATTTGAATTTATGAATTGCTGGACCATGCACAGAGGTCTCAGACCTCCAATAGATGTGCGTCTCAAGGTTGTTCTAAGTGGGAATCTGTTAGTGGTCACTCAGTCAAAAAGCAACAACTAATATATATATATATATATATATATATATATATATATATGTATGTATGTATGTATGTATGTGTGTTTATATTGTTTTTATATATATATA
>JAQMYL010000005.1:17641680-17676044 GCA_030014365.1 Clarias pachynema | reverse complement strand
GTGTGTGTGTGTGTGTGTGTGTGTGTGTGTGTGTGTGTGTGTGTGTGTGTGTGTGTGTGTGTGTGTGTGTGTCTTTTAGCCTTCTTGCTGACCCAGAGACAAACAGAGTGGTTTGTCAGGGAACGGCTTTGCAGGATCGGTAGCAGCTGTTGTGCTGGACTTCTCTCACTTCCCTTTAGCAGACACACTTCTTCTTTCCCTTCTTCTTTTTACACACTGTCAGAGGGATGAAGAGTTGTTTTGAACAGTGTCTGCTACAGTTTCACATCACATGTACACATTTAACTCATTATTCATGCCTTAGTCAGATGAAGGAGTTGTGCAATAATTATTTCAATGCTTATCCTCTGTTTTATGTGTAGAGCAGAAGGATGTAGTGCTGAACAATGTTTTCAGTGCCACACACACACACACACACACACACACACACACACACACAAACATTGTGACACACAAAAAGGCATGTTGAACATGCGCGGTGCACAGTGATCATGTGAAGGGGACTTTTTGCTGCTCTATTTCAACTAGTAAAACCACCTGCGAAGCTTCTACACACAGAGTGAGGCCTATTTTGGTCTCTGTGGGTCGTTAGCGGAGAAGGAAATGACTATTTATGTATGTACGGATGCAAGTGCTTTCATGTGCTCACATATATGAGCACATGAAAGCACACACACTTTTTTTTCCTTTTTTTTTTTTGACAGAGAGAGAAAGAGAACTGAAACTGTGATGAAATGTGCTCTTGTTAGATACCAAGACCAGCTCTTGCACTTTATCAGAATGTGATATTCCTATACATGCTGCCGTCAGTACAGCGTTCTGTGTAATCTTAAACATTCCTGGAAGAAATCAGTGTTACAGAGAGTAGAGTTCCTTTGCATGATTGTGTGTGTGTGTGTGTGTGTGTGTGTGTGTGTACAGGACATAATTAAATCTCTGTACAGTAATATTTAGCACACCTGTTAGTATGCGTGTACCATGTAATCTAAACCCACACTTCTGTCGTGTAAAAACAGTGTTTCCTCTCAGCCCATCTGTCCTGGAACACGAGGGATGGTGGAGTGAGGTTGATACTATGCTGTATTCAGTACAGCACTCTCATTTTTTTTTTTTTTTGTGAAATCAGATAATGTTCTTAATAACTGCTCCTACATTATTCCTCTCCTTTTCTCACTGCTGCTCTCTTTGTGGGCCTTTTATTTCTCGAAGGCCTCTCTTTTCAGCAAAGGTGATACACTATCCAATTCTCCTGGTAAAAAAAAGTCAGCCATTGTCTGGTTACCATCTCCACTATTGTATGTGCTACCTTAGCCTCCACAAGGGATATGGGGCAACTAACCTTTATATGATGGACAAGCATGAGATGTTTTCAATCTGCCGCTAATCTCTTCGCAACACCTTTAGTTTGTTAGTAGGACATTGTGTCAGAGGCTGTTGATCATCATTGACTGATTTTGGAAACGTTCCACAGACAGCCAAAGGAAAACGAAGTGTTAAGTAAACCCCACCAGGAGAAACGCATATGTTCTGTGTTGGAATATGATGAAAATGATTTCACAGATAGGTCACACCTTTTTTCTGGCCCTTTCATTTTTTCGACTTTTCGACATGTGCTCAGCATATGTATCACGACCTGACTCGAATGTCTCAGGAATATCTGACTAAGGCATTTATTTTTAGAAAAGGCTCTAGTATTGGTTCACCGTTCGTTCATTCGTTTATTTGTTCATTCGTTCGTTCATTTATCTGCACTGAGTGCTTTATACTGCCAGTGCGGTCACTGTCGACCTGGATGCCAGTTCACCTAAGGACAAACATACATTCGCTCATTCCTTCACACCTATGCCAGTTTAGCATGGGAGAAAAACCAGTGAGAGGAAACTGGAGAATCCAGAGAAACTCTGCCAACAAAGATATGATTATGATGAAACTTAACCATGAGGCTTTGCATCTTTGTTTGTTTGTTTGTGCTAAAATATATATATATTTAATAAACAGCAAATACTGGAAATCGAGTCGTGTCAACTGGACTTCTTTCTTGTTGGGTAGAAACGTTTCACTATTCATCCAAGTAGCTTCTTTAGCGAGAGGGAAGTTGATAAGTTCCACATATTTGTATCGTCCACGATCAAGGGTCCTGCAAATACTGCACATCACTGCATTTGACTACAAAAATAACAAACCCTATGATCATGTTCAAACAATGTACTTCTTCAAACTGAAATCTAATCATACAAGTAACTATAAACCCCAGATATCTTTCAGTGGTTGTCAGAATCACTTGATATCTTCTTGGTTATGTGCAAACATATACAAAACCTTCTATAGTCACAAAAAGTCATATGATGATATAAATAATTCTGTCATAATCTTTAACTTCCCTGTTCTGCAGAAATTCTTGCGCACTCAGCTCTGATTTTAAATGCCAAACAATGACATGTTTTCATGATCCTTGGGATTGGTGTTCCGAGATGACCATCTCACTCATGCCTTTTAGAATGTGAAAAAAGTGCTGAAGCAGCATGCAGATGAAGAGGAGACGCTACTTGAGCGCTGGTATGTCACAGTGGGGGAGTGGTGTCCAGCCTATATACAGGCCATGATAATGAGATCCAGAGGCCAATGGCGCAGTCTCTGCTTAGACAAGGGTGCTCTCTTGCCTGTTCTCTTTGATAGATAACCTGGGCTGAGGTTTGATGGCTACCTTTTGTCCAAGGACTTCTTTTGGACATACACAAGATACTTTACAGAAAACAATTTGCAGGTTACATTCATTGACCACAACCAGGTCTATTGATTTGGGTAAATAATTAGGTATTAAAAGCCTAGTCACTCCTTTCCCCACCCATGTCTGGAAGGTTGTCTGATTCCCAAGGCATGCAATTCTTCTTCTTTTTTTGATTATGTAACTGCAAGGAAAAAGGGGTGTCCATAGATATTCATTTTAGGTCAACATCTTGTATAAGTTCATAAAAAAAGGCTTTAAGGGACTCATATAAAAGGATTCCCATTTGAGGAATCTTGGTGGATAAGGTTCACCTGGGCCCTTTAAAAATGCCATACTGTACATTTGTAAGACCCTAGAGAGATGCTATCCTCCATGCTTTGACATACCACAATGACTGATGCATATATACAGTATTTAATGTAAATAGAGACTTGTCACTGTCTATCAGTTTTCTAGTCATCTTTGAGACACAATTCAGTGCTGAATTGTCTAGACACAATTAGATGCTGAAGTCTCTGACATTGCATTATGGGAAGAATTAACCGTAGATTGTGAAATGCATAGACTAGACGTGGGCTTTCCACCAGTGATAGAGAGTACGAGAATACCCAGAAGTTGACTTGGCATTATCATAAATCTTTACCTGCAAATTACCAACCTTGACCCAGATCTGAGGCACCACTACTGGGTGGACTGACCCAGATGTACACGCTGTCTTGGCAGTGTAACTGCTGAACCTTTCCACCACGTTCCAGTAAGTGGGTGACTCAGTAAGTCAACCAAGGAGCTTCTGTGGAAGGCAAAGACCTAATGTTTCCTTGATTGTTAATGTATCTGACTGTCAACGGTGTCGGAGTTGATTAGCCTGTGAGAATGTCTTTTAAAGTTTTGGAGCAGATGGGTCCTCAACCCGGACTGGGTGAAATTTTCCGATCTCACACTTTGCTCTTGTGTGATTATGTAAATATGGATAGCATTTTAAACTACAAGTCCCATTGAGGTCTCCTATGAGTCTGATTGGAGAGTCTATGACAGTAGTATTATTATCCGTCAGTATTATTATATTAGTTTATCTGCAATCTTAAAAACATTAAGAATACAGTGTGATGCACTGTCTAAACAAAAGAAATGCATTGGCATTGTTATGATTCACTGTGTTTTTTACTGTCATGTGAACTGGAAGCTGCTCATATTGCCAAGTAAGCATTTCTTCATCCTTCTGCTGATTTATGTTTTTGTACACATTCTACTGCGGTGACCTACTTACCAAAGGCCGTGCCAAAAGGTCCAACAACAGTTTACCCTGAGTTACAGATGTAAGATCGGAATGTGTGACTGGTTGAGTTCTAATCATATTGGGCTCCAAGACAGGGTAACCCCAATTTCTGGATATAAATACTAGTTTATAATATCCTGTTATGAAAATATAATGTTTATATTACCTCATAATACTATTGTGGTATTATAAATGAGTTAGTAAAATGTGTTTTGGTGTCTGATGAGGTGAGCTATGGTGACTAATGAGGATTTCTTTCCTTGACCATGATTTCATAACGTTACTCTTGGCACCACCATGGTCACTGGTGGCTCAGTGGTAGGTTTCTTATCTGCCATGTGGAAGGCCGGGGTTCGATTCCCAGCCAGTGCCCAAACCCCAGTCACTGATGGTTAAAATGAAAGGGTTGTGTAAAACTTGTGTAAAACTTGTGCCAAGTTGTTTTGTGGATTGAATGGTCTGCTGTGATGACCCCTCAATGGGAGCATCAACAGCAACTCTTGATACTACCATAGGTAGATAATTAGAATCTATAGTTCTGTACTTATGTCTTTCTTCAGCTTGAACATGATCAAGTCTCTTTATTTATAAAATATTTTCTTTCAAAGTTTTCCAGTTAAAGTTGTGCTACAGAGATCATTGAGATACCACCATGGTTACTTTTCCGAAAGGTTTACACATTCTTTAAACTTCATACCCAGTCCCGTAACCATTAAATGGAGGTTTATGACACTCAACGAGGTAAACCTATATCAATGTGTGGGAAAGTCAGATTAAAGGATGTCCTTTATTGGGCTCTTAACACATTGTGCAAAGTTCACCAAGACACTCCTCCCCTTAAGCCACTTTCTCTACTGTCTCTCTCCATGGGGATAGTCTGGCCTGCTAGCTTCCAACATCCCTGTGAGTAGACCTGTGAATGGAAAATGTGCATCATTGTACAATACTTCCTCTCACTCTCATTCTTTCTCTCGCTTTTTCTTTCACCCTGAAGCACCCTAGTGCTATGTTGAACACATATACACACACACATTTACAAAGATCTGTATGTTCAGAACATGGTGGCATAATGAACGGGGGGTGGCAGCATCCAGCAGTCACAGTTTTTTCATAGACCACGCTAATGAGCAGCTCTTCCACTGAACCAGGTTTATAGGGTGGTTGCCAATATCATTAAGGTTTGCACATAATTAGCCATTCCAGCCAAAACGTAAAGCTGAAACATCTGCGTTAGGTCCCCATCCTCTCCTGTCCTCCAGCCCTACCATGTTCTCCAACAATACACCCACATCTTCTTATAGTACTTCCAGACTGTCATTACTGAACTTCAGCCTCCATTAAAAGAAGCACAAAAAGGAGGCCTGAAAGTTTAGTGATTCATACTGATTACGCTAATCACGCTTCGCAAATGAGATAATATGAATAAAATATAGTGTCCTGTCATGTACACAGACAGATTAGATAAGGCCTTTCTGTCAACACGCCTCTCACCATCTTTATTCTTTTATTTTCTCTCTCGCCTCTCAGTTGAGACTTGCTGGTGGGGGTGGTTTTGAGGACAATTATAAACCTTCAGAGACAATTCCGCATTGTCCTTTTCAAGGTCTCTAATTCACAGCATGTGACAGAGGGGAGGGTGATATGGGCATCTAGTTAACGGCCTGATAACACAGCCACTGTGTGCCACTCTCTCAAGTTCAGTGTGAAGTTTCCATATGTTCCAAAATCTCAGTTAGACTTCTGAAACTTTCTCTCGAATTCTTTGAGATTATGAATTTAAATGTTTTTAATGATCTATTAGTTTTGTAACTGTGCCACAAATAATATATGTAAATGATGTCGATCACCTTTTAATTCTAGCCCTTCTGAAATCACAATTGACAGTCAATCAAGTTTTATACTCTCTCTCATGTCCTCCCACATTTTATTTATTATTTCCTTTCTTCCTTGCTTCTTCCCTTTTTTCTATACTTCCTTATCCTTGTTTCTCTACTGTCACGCATTCTTCTGAAGCTCGCCCCTGAGCATTGAGTAAAGTATAAAGTTTAATAAAAATTGAGTCTGTAATAACACCTGTGTGACTAGTGCCATCACCCAGCAGTTAGTTTATGCTAACCATTCATCTAACCTAAAACCACATGCCCTGCTACTGCATATTTTAGACAAGCTCTTGTGTTATCTGTTTCTGTACATCATGTACAAATTCCTCTTGTTAACACATCCATTATGTGACTGTAAGCAGTTGCATAATTCACAGAATTACGGTATGTTTAGTTTTTTGTTATTTAAAGGACTTCACAAACTAACTTATTTGCTATGATGCATGGTTGCTGTTACATTTTTACGTAAGGCCAAAGTTAAGCGATTGGTGCTGGAGGAATCCATCTGTGCCATTCTCCATGCTGAAGGAGTTTTTTTGATTGATTTTGAACTTATTACGATATTCATGCATTGAGGAATATACAGGGACCTTGGCAAACCAGGGAGCAGTCAGTGCCATGTTTAGTTTGGGTGTGACTTTCAATCGATCACCCGGCTTGATGAGTGAGAATATAAGGAATGGATGGATGGATGGATGGATGGATGGAATGAACAAGAGCGCAGAATGCTTGGGGTCTCTGGGAGAGCAATGTGCAGACAGCTGGACCAGGGGTTCGAGTTTCCCAATTCAGTGAGGCTGAAATTTCAGCCTTTCTCATATCAAGGCCAATAAACAATTTGGCTATCGGTTTCCTGCCTTTTCATGCTTTACTATTTGAATGTTCATGGTGCTGCCTTGATGAAACATAATTTGCTTATGTAAATAGGTGAAGTTCAGAATAGTGCGCAACTGTGTGTGTAAAAGCTGTCTCGTAAGTTTGGTTAGATTTGTGGACATGACTGAGCTGGTCTGAGCGCTGTGCGTCTAAGCTGTGAATGACATTCTTGTCTGATTTGTCTGTTTTCTTTCTGATCTGGGATCAACCACTGTATTTTCAGAAGGAAGTGTTTTGGAAAGAGAGTGTTGCTGACAAGACACTTATGCACTCCTCACTTAAAGGATTGAAAAGAACAGGATGGAGAAAGGTCTATAGGGTGACTGAGGAAAAGGTTCAGAGGTTTTGGAGAATATAAAATCGAGCACACAATGGCTACATTGGGTCATATTTTGCTTTGCACAGTGGAAACAAATTGACTTTAAAGCATGTGCAAAAAGTGTATCTGTTAACCTGGCTAGGAAAAGGAGTGCAGAATTCTCATTCATTCATCAGTCAGTGGTGCTGTATTACTCTAAACACATCTCTTTTAAATAACCAGAAGAGACGTATGACAGAATGTACTGTGGACTTTGTAACAGTGTTGTCAACTCTTAACTAATATGAACCCCATTTCGATATAAAATAATTGAAAACTATGAAAACCCCCCCAAAAAAATCCAATATTATCATTGGTAAGTGTTATTTTGTAGCATTTGGTGATGTTAGAACACTATATATACCTACAATTGTACAATACCGTGTTCCCAAAGGAATCTTCAGTCTATCCAAATTATTAGCTTTATTTTTTCTTCAAGAAAAAATGTTGTATCTTTAGACCTCAATCATCTCATTCTCTTTGCCATCTGTCTTGTACTTCCCTTTCCCTGCATTTTCTCTTTTCTTTCATGTGATGAGTAGGGTTTATGAATTCTGTCCGGCCTCCCAGGGCTTCTGTGGCAGGCCTGAAACAGCTGAACAAACACAGAGCGTTCTGGAGTGCTGTTAAGCACTGCATCACATAACTGATGTGTTTCTGGAGGGTGGGGGGTAGTTGAGGGGTGGGGGAGGTGGATGGCCAAGGTACTCTTGTGCTCCTTATATTTAAGATACATGTTATACATTTTCTGTTGTTTAATCAATGAGTGAATCAGTGGAAAATACCGACATTTACTTTTACTTACTTTCGGTGTAAAGTGCAGGCAGAAAAATAAATCTGGCCATGTTTGTGGAAAAACTTCTTCTTGAGGCTGCTTCCACTTGGCTAATTTTCAGATCATACTTATCTGGAACATAGTTTAACATGATCACTGTCAGTGCTCTGTCTTGTGTGTTAGCCAGCTATGTATCCAACACCGCTGAAAAAGCCTGTAGTTTAGATCTGGATTAAGCAGCCTCACAAATAACATTTTAGTTCCAATGTGTATTATGGCTGCGGAGCTGGTGGCCATCAGTACGATTGTATAAAATGCACAGTAGACCGCTGGAGGCTTGACAGCTCTTTAACGATTTGCAGGCGGTGTGATTCTGCTATTCTTTAAACCCCCCTCCCAAACCCAACTCACAAATGGCCAGAACATTCCTCACACATCTGGCCTGCTAACACTCTCTCTCTCTCTCTCTCTCTCTCTCTCTTTCTCTATCGCTCTCAAAATGTTCTTATGTTCTTGTCTGCGAAAATCACCCACAAACCCAAGTGTACTCATGTTCTATTTTTCCCTTTATGAACCACAGAGCTCTGTCCACAGACTACAATGCCTTTAAGCTCAGACATGATGAAAACCTCAAGAGGTAGATACCGCAGAAGCTGACTTATGGATCTCTGTTATTGCTTGTCAATAACGCAACAGTTCTTGTGAAATTCAACTGATATTTGATGAAAAGGAAAAGAAATGTACATGCTGGAGAGCTTCAATTTTCACATTTTTACAGTGATCTGTCTCTCATGTGGGGTGGAATGTTCGGGGGTTCAGGTGGTGGAAGGTTAAATGTTTGTGCAGAGGGGTAGTTGCAGGCTGAAGTGCGTCAGGCACATGTCTGAGCGTCGGCTATGGTCTAAAACAGGAAGTGAGAGCGCATGTGAAGGGGCAGGGAGAAAGGAAGTTCCATTGTTGATGTTCTCTTTCAGGAAGCAGCATTGTTGAAAGTGCTGTGCTGTGTATATTTTTTTTCTTTAAAGCAACCTCCAGTTTGGTCTGTAATCGTAAACCGTTTTCCTCCCTAACTCCCCAGGCACCCTGCCAGCTATTTGTCTTAAATCTCTAGTGTTGTAGCCGATAAAGCTCGTTTCTCACACTCCGCTAATGACTGGCAGGACATCTGAGTGTCTTCTGTGTTGAAGGCTGTTGTATGCACCAGTGGACTGCCTTCATACAGAAACTGATAAAGATCTCCGTGAGTGAGTTCTGACCGAGCTCTATGAAAAACATGCTTACCGAGAAGAGGTACTTGTTCCTTATGCGAGACTGCAAGTTTGAGTTTTGAACCTCATTCCTGTGTCTGCTTTCATGACTGCAGTCAGACTCTCTCAGCCCCTCCCAGTCTGTATCCACTTTTCCTTCCTACTTTGTCACAGGATGTTTTGAAAAGTGGGATATTGGCTCTAATGGATTCCAAACACCACAAAGGTTTATTAGGATGCTGAGTGTTGTAAAGTAACAAGTATGTGTGTGAGCATAAAGAGGAACCAGGTACATGTATAGAGTGTGGGAATAGCGCTGTAGAGCATGTTTAATTTATAGATAAACAATCACATTAAACTTTGTTAGATGCCATAGACAGATTGGCTGAACTAGGTAACTTCAATTAAGATTTATTGTGGTAATAAAAATGAGAGCATTTATGTTGCTCTTTGTTCATGTAAATAATGGACCAAAAGGAAAATTTTGGAATCTTTATAAATTAACAGTACCAGCTAGTATGAAAAAGACCAGCTACAATAGTAAATAGGAAAGTGCATTAGGAAGGGTTGTGCACTTCTGTTGTTACAGAGTGAGAAACATAAAGGACCTGGTACTGGATTAATAGTCTCCAAAGAAGGATAACTTGACAGAGAAATAGGTATAGACCACCTGGACCAAAAAACACCATCTGTAGGGTTATGAGGTCCTGAAAGCCACCCACTACCTGGGGTAATCTGATATAATCTAACATAGGGGAGAGATGATAGGAAACAATGAAGGGCAGAGGTCTTGCTGCCTAACTAAATAAACATATACTACTTTCCAGCGTCAAAGACACAAGGATACTGATTCCATAGAATTCTAAAAACTTCACTCAGTGCCATTTGGACGGTTTCAGTTAAAAGCCTGTTTGCAAAAGTGGTATATAGGAGAGTATTGTTCTGGTCGCTGTATAATACTTGTTGCAAAACATTGCTGGACTTAATGGAAGGATGCTATAAAGATGTGTGGAACGTACATTTTAATGATATCTATCTACATTTCTTTATGAATTATTCTTTATGAAATATTTCTTTATGAACCTGGTTGTTTTTACAGAAAATCTGTTGAACAAGTCAATATTCATTTTGATAATCTACAAGACCACCTGAGAGCGTTTAGTGTTTGTGCCCACTCTATGAGGACGAGTCAAAAATGATCCATGCTCCAGTTATATTAAAACCTCTCTTGGCTGCATTGTCTGATCAGCACTTTCCATAAAAGGCTACTGTCTCCCCAGTCACTGCTGTGCAGGTGTGAATGTGTTACATCAGTTCATTTGTAACCACGATGTGAGCAAAAAAGAGTGGCACATTTGTGATTTGTGATTTTTTTTTTTTTTTTTTTTGTGGTCGGAGTGTCTACCTGTCCCGAAACAACTCATAGAAAAGCATAAATAGCAGCGTTTGGAGATCTGCAAAAACATCTGCACCGATGAGACAAGGAAGGTGAGAGTTTTTTTTCCCCAAGAGAATCATTACTCATGATGACGCATAAATTCATCACTACGAGTCTGAGAGTAAATGGTAGACCAAGAAAAAGACCAACTGGAAAGCTGGAAAGTTTATGCTTACAGTTTTCTGGGATTCTCAAGGGCCAGTATTGGAACATTATCAGGAAGAAAGGTCAACAATCAATAGTGCTTGTTATAAAAAGATGCTTTTTGAAGAGCCGAAGCCTAAACTTCGGATTAAACGCAGAGAACTGCTATTGAAGGACTTGTATGACAATGCACGTCCACACACTTCCGCCCACACTCTCGACACTCAGAAAATTTGTTTTGAGGTGTTAAAGCAGCCTCCCTATAGTCCTGATCTTGCTCCTTCAGATTTTCACCTGAAAGCAACAATACAAGGATGAAGTTTTGATGAAGAAGTGGTGAAGACAGAAGTGCATTCATGGCCTGCAGCTCAGCCTAAAAGATTTTTGAAGGATGAGGTTGAGGAATTACAAAAGCTTGTTGACAGATGGACAAAGTGCATTGATAAGCAAGGAGATTATGTTAAAGAATTATGTATTCGTCTTTTCTAAACATTAATTAAAATAAATTGTGTGTAAATTCAAATACGGATTATTTTTGACTGACCCTCATAGATTTAGTAGGGTTAATTAGATTGTAATAGGACATTCTTTATTGAATACTTTTATCAGATGATAGTCTTTCAGTGCACAGATGAAGCTATTTAATTACCTCATCTTATGTCAAAAGGGGTTCTAATCTTATATCTACTTTGTGATACTACTACACCACATGTACATTTACATCAGCTACTGTACATAGTTTTATCAATAATCTTCCAAACCTATCAACTAGGACTGCATCACAGTCTGACCTTAGAGAACTTAATCAGGTGACTGGAAGTTTAGAATCAACGTTCTGCAATACCCTTAATAATAGAACTCAACTTAAAAGAAAAACAATCCAGGAGGAAAAAAATAGTATCCTGATATAACATTTATACATGCACCTTAAAATGGACAATAAATGTTATCAAAAACAGCTAGAAGACAATCTTAGTGCAGTTAGATCATCAAATCTCTCTACCCTGAATGAATATAACAAAACATAATCCTAGATTCTTATTTAATACTGTAGGAAAGATAAAAAGCAATAAAAAAAACACCAAACAACCATGTGCACCATCAGTATTTAGTAGTGACAGCTTGACCTTAGTGCAGTCTTTGACACCATTGATCATACTTTTCTTCTTGATAGATATAAAATGTTGTAATGGTTAAGAGAACAGCCCTCAGGCTTAGGTCTTATTTGGCTGATTGTTATCTGTTTTTTGGATGTAAATGGTGACTTTTTTTTATGCATAGTATGGCTTGGTGTTCTGCAAGATTGTGATTTAGGCCCGGTCCCCCCCCCCCTCTATATATGCTACTGTACCTCTGTGTAAAATTATCCATTAGAAGTTTGGTCTTATTAATTTCCGCTGATGACAAACTGTTATATGTTTCAGCAAAGCCAGACAAAAAACAACTGATTTGTTAAGTTGAGGCATTTGTAAAGGACTTGAGACACTGGAGGCTGAGTAACTCCTAGCTACTTAATTCTAACAAGACAGAAGTTCTACTAAGATCATAGACAGCTAGAAGTAAGCTTTCTGATTACACAGTAACTCTGGATGGCCTTTACATCATGTGCAGCAGTGAAAGAACTTGGTGTGATTATTGACTCACTATATCACTACATGATGCAGAAAAACTAGCTCATGCTTTTGGCTCTACCCATTAGTTATGCTGTCATAGGTAACCTTGCCAGAGTCCCTGCTTGCACTCTGAGCACAATGTACATTCACTGTTCTGTGGCCCTGCCTGATGCGTAATGATGCCCCATTTCTTTTTGGCTTCACATAGATAGCCTTAAAAAAAATCACCACAAGAATAACATGGATGGTACCACACAGACAATCTTAAAACGTCTGTATGTGTTTCTGCTTGGGTAGCCTAAACAAACAGTGCAATTTCTGAAAACAGTTTACATTAAAAGTTGAATGCTGTGCACACTCACATTCCTCTTAATATAATTCGCACTATACTATCCAGTTATTTATAATCATGACGGAGAGGTGTACTGTAGCTCAGTCGAAGTATTGATTGGAAAGTCCCAGGTTCAAACCCACCAAGTTGCCACTATTGGGCCCTTGAGCTCTCAGATGGAAAATGAGATAAAATGTCAGTTTCTCCACATAAGGGCGTTGACTAAATGCAAATGCCATCTGCTGCCACTCTGAAGAGCACAGGTTCTCTTTTGAGATTTCTTCCTTTTATCCTAGTGTTACGTCCCCTAAGAGTTTTTTTTCTTGACATTAGAGATAATGTATTTTTTTGGATTTCTGTAAAACTTTTTTGTGAAAATTACCATTAGTCAAAGTTTATCTAAATAAAATTACATTGAATTGAGGATCTTGATCATGGATGTCAAAATGAAAGGTATTTTCTGATAGCTTTTACATGGGATTGTATAAGGAAGGGATTGGTTTGTGTTTAAAATTTATTTTAAACCTTCTAGGAGGTCAAGACAAGAGAGTGGGAAATAGATAAGAGTAATATGAATGTTTACAGCTGGGTATTGTGGTGGCACTATCAGAGAATGGTTCTAAAAAACTGAATATTGTCGGTAAATAGTAAAAGGACAGAAACAATACAATTATGTTTATGGTGATGCTACTGTAATGTCATTTTAAATTTGATTTACGTTGATAAATAGGCCATAACTGAAAACAGTATAGAACTGAAGACGTTGATATAAATACGCCATAATAATTAAATCAGCAATTACTGACAATGGGCAATTTAAGGTAAAAATCAACATATAATGTCTCAGTAAGGTACTGGACCACCATACAGTAAGCCACCAGAATAGCTTGAATGCTTATTGCCATACTCTCTGCACCTGCGCTGGAGGGAAAACCAGTCTTCAAATGATATTCGTTCTACTTGTATGTTTGAGATTTGTAGAGTGTGTTATTTTAGAACGCCAAATTCTTAGGCCAGACTGTTGAATTTAAAGGTCGAGCATATGATTTACACCATTTTCGTACTCATCAAATCATTCACTTTGTAGACTGTGGATGTCGACAGTCTCATCCTGGATTTTTCATAATAGGATGATTAAGACATAAAAGGTGATCAGACAGACTTTCATTGACTCTTCTCTCTTAAAGGACAAATCAACCCAAAACCTTAGCAGGGATATTCCCTCCATAGAATAACAGAGCCACTGTTTTTGTTCTTTCATTTGTTATCCATCTGTATGTTCCCACCACACTGGCCTGAGACTGTATGGTGTGGAAGAATACGACTACTGTAAAGGCGATAAGGCCAGGAAGTGGAACAAAATAGCCTGGTAGCAGTAATGACGTCAGAATTGTAAAACAGTCCATTAATTAAAAAGATGTTTGGAGCCAGCCAATATGTGAAAAAATGTCTCCTCCAAACTTATCAAATGTTAAAAGTGAAAGATGATGTTCTTCCTGTTTTTTTACTCTTGGAGTACCCCTGAATATTTTAGACACCCTTACTGCATGAGTAGTCATGTGGAGAAGCTGAGTTGGAGAGGCAAATAACAACTTGTATCTAGCAAGTACGTATTTAAGGAGGTAATTGGCTAATGGGTGCCACCCACAAGTGCAGTTTACAGGTGACTGGGATTTTAAATTAAGCATTGTTTTGGGAATTGGGAGGAACCCAGAGGAAACCAGTGCAGAACTTCCACAGAGAAAATACCACATTGACCATAACCTGCATTCAGGATTGAATCAGAGAATATACAGCACACACCACCTGCTCTGCTACTATCCTGTTGTCTACTTTACACTCACTCACTTACCAATTCTCTATACCAATTATCCTGTACAGAGTTGTGGGAGACCTCGAGCCTATCCCAACAGACTTCGGGCACTAGGCAGGGTACACCCTAGACAGGGTGCCAATCCATCACAAGGCACAAGCACACACACACAAACATACTAACTTGCACACTATAAGCAATTTGGAAATGCCAGTTTGCTTAATCTGCATGTCTCTGGACTGCAGGAGGAAATTGGAGTCCCCAGAGGAAAACCACTATGAATGGGGAGAACATGTATTGAGGACTCAAACCCTCAAACCTGGAGGTTTGAGGCCACAGTGCTAACCACTATGCCACCATGCCGCCCCACTGTCTACTTCAGTCAAACCTAAAAACTTTCTAACCTCACAATATAGAATTCAATTGTAATCTAAAGATGAGAACTGACAACTAAAATGCACCAACACAAACATGAATGAAGTAAATAATATGAAAAAGAAATGTGAGATATTTCCACCAAAAAAAAACTCATTAAAAAGTTAAAGGATGAAAGTATTAATCTCATTCATCTCAATAAAGCAAGTACCTAGCATGGCACAAGTATTACATGAAATGTTCAGGATTTAGTGAAGCTAAAAAACAATCTGAGATTGAGTTTGTGTGTGTGTGTGATAGAGAAAGAGAGAGAGAAAGAGAGAGAGAAAGATAGAGAGAGTGGTGAATGGCCCTTCATTCTCTAGGCATGAGTGGCTCTATTTGGATATTCTCTTCACAAAGCCTTCCTTTGATGTGCTGCTGCTTCCTGCCTCTTAACAGGGCCGCTGTATTAAATTGAGTTTGCCTCCTGCTGAATGAATTAGGCTTTAATAGCGTTATTGATCAGGCAGCCTACAGCTCTCACAATGTAGCCACCCAGCACCCGACCAGTCACTAAGGAATAGGAGTATCCTAACCACACAGTAAGTGGATCTGGATCTTTAGGAAGGAATGCCATCATCTCTGTTTGTTCCTGCCCTATCAGTGTAAAGACATTTCTTGATGTCTTACTGGAATTCATCCAAGCTGAGGGAATTCAGAGAAAATAGATCAGAGAAAAAATATACAGGACAGCGGCTCCTCTGTGTATGCACGAGTGTGCAGATGCACGTGTTTGACTCTGTGAATTTCTGTGACAGTGTGTCATGTGGGGAAGGGTAATGTCTGGGTCGGCAGACAGAACGCTGCAGTAATGATCAGAACACTGTCTTCAGAGTTTGGGTTGTAAACACTGGAACTCAGCAGGAGGCCAAAGGGAAAAGTCCTCCAAAGCCCATAGTATGCCTATGAGTGTGGTACGGTTGTGGGTCATGGGGTCAGAGAAGATCCTGGTTGGAAGAAACCCATCTGAATATGAGCATGTCTGAGCTCTGCTTTCCTGAATTCCTGTAATTTACCCAATTAAACACCCTTCCTCATCAGTCATCAGACCAATCTCAAATTATTGCCAGGTGAAATGGCTACACACACGCGCGCACACACACACACAACAAATGTATAAACACACGCATATGGCTTTACATAGCCCATGTGTTCTTGGACATACACATACACATACATAGATGGTATGATTACAAATTACTTCCCAGATCACCAAAGCACATTAAAGGAGAGACAGAGAAAAGGCCACAATGGTCAGGGGCATGGTACGAGGATCCTATTCCTTTCCTTTCATTACACATCAATATTCCAAAACACTTGTGGTTTTTGCTTTCCTTCTCTTTTTCTATGACTCCCACTGAAACTGTCATGGGTTTGGCTTAAAAGTCACCACTGTTTAAAGCTTCAGCCTCATGGTGCCACAGAGGAATGTTTATTTATCCAACATCCTGTCTCTTATCCGGTCATATTATACGGCCAACTGTATGAATTAAACATTGGACTCCAACGCCATTGTTAGCGAACTATTCCAAAGCAGGCTCTTTGATTTCATAGTATTTGATATTGACACATTGCTTTGTGTCTTTCCTCGAGTCACTATGTGCAATGCCATTTGAGTAAACAGTAACTGCTAAAAGACAAGAGCTCTGAACAGGATGAGGGGATGTTGAGAAACTTTAGCATTCGTGCCGCCTTGTTTTTTCTGTCGTCGGTTATTTGTTCTACTCTTGTTACTTACTTGTAAATTGGTACTGAACGAATCCCCCACCCTCTTTGCACTGAGAGTTCTTCCGCTCACGCTGGTACTCACGTTTTATTAAACAACGTTTCAGAGACACTGCTTATTGAGACAGATTTATTACTGACTAGCGTTAGTACCCGTGGTTGACAGGTTATGAGTTTGTAGAAAGGGTTAGGGTTAGGGTTAGGGTTAAAAGGTTAAAGCTAAAAATAAGCTGATCAGGTTGAAGCCCACGTACATGTCGACCTGTCTTTCTGAGACTGGGTTCAGGTCCTCCAATGTATGAAACATAAAGATATGTGATTGAGTGAGTTCTGACCAACACTTTTCCTTTTATTTATTTACTCTGTCTATATGCAGGAAACTATCGCATTAGCAATGTGGTGCATGTGGTGCTGAGTGGCGCAGATAACCATGCCCACATCAGGGGGAAAAAAACGCTGAACGAATAAAAAACAAGAAAAAAGGCGATGTTGTGATATAATTTGGCACATAACTGATCATAACAGCCCTTCTATCTCAACATTTTGATTTCATTTATGGTGCCTATTTAACTTCAGGCGAATACCGAAGGACTGGCAAAGTTTCATTAAATTCTATTCAGCCAGTTTTGCATGATGCTGTGACAAAATCTGTCTGGACAGACATTCAGACAGACAGACATACATACTGACATACAGCGAAAACATTTTCTGAGACTGGTTTTGCGTCCTCCAATGTAATGTATGAAATGTAAAGATATCACTGAAAGAGCGAGATCTGACCAATGAACAGACAAAACATTTATTTTATTTAAATAGTTTATTTTATTTTATTTATATAGCACATTTAAAAAAACAACCATGGTTGACCAAAGTGCTTCACAATGCCAAAAAAAGATCACACACAATCAATCAATACATTAAAAGTTGTCAAAATGTCTCAAAAACTCAATTCAATAAAAAATAAAAGCCAAAGAATATAAGTGTGTCTTAAGTAATGACTTAAAAATTTCAACACTCTGAGCAGACCTTATGTGAGCAGGTAAATCGTTCCACAACTTCGGTCCCACCACTGAAAAAGCTCGGTCACCTTTATTTTTCAATCTGGCTCTCGGAACATCCAGGAGCAACTGATTAGACGACCTCAGTGCTCTAATGGGAGTGCGGATATGTAAAAGCTCTGATAAATATACAGGCGCCAACCATATATACATATAAATAGATACAATAGAATGTTACTGCAACTTTAATAGACTTTATGAAACATAGTAGAATGAAGAAATCTGTTTCAGGTTTATTTGCGAGCTTGTTTTTGTGATATCATCACAGGATTACATGGCGATGCTGTACAATCTGGCTGCGGGTTAACTGGACCAGTGTCATTCCAGCATTTTTCTTATCACTTGCTCTACCCCACAATACATTATTTTGACTTAAGGGTTTATAAATAGCCTAGTTTAGGCCTTTAACCATGATATCTTATTGAAACAATCAGGTAGGGTAATCTTTGAATCTGCATTTGACTCTTCATAATGCGGAACAAGTATGATTGTCACTTGACAATGATCTGACCACTTACAGTTTGTTGGGAATTTCCCGTAACATTTAAAGTTTAACTAAAATCTGTTCAGACATTAGAGAAAACCACTGCAGGTCAAGACAAACATACACTGAATGCCATGTTGGATTCTACTCACATGCAAAAATAAAGATTATGCCAGAAATGATTGAAAATGTTTAATCGTTAAGGTTTATCTTAGGTAGTTGGCTTTTCTCCTTCCAGTGCAGGCTGGTGAGAGAAAGAAAAAAAAAAGAAATGCCTTGGAGGACATTTGGTTGAGAATGTAAATGTCAGCATGCCAATATACACACTTGTGAGGGGTTTTGGCTGCCATGACAATGAGGAGCTATAGCAACCTAAAACATGTGACTCTGCTCTTCACCCATCAGCACTACTGCCCCAAGAGGGCAGAAGGAAAGGGCGAAATGGGGAATCCACAATCAGCAGCTTTAATCAAACATGTGATCAGTGGGTGTGTTAATTGAAGGCACCGTTAGCAGTGAAGTAAACTAAAGTCCTCTTTGAATAAGAGAGCATGAAATCCAGGCAAGTGCACCCTGAATCCCAAATCCCTATTGTCACAACAAACAAAAAAGTAGAGGAACCGTGTGTGAATGTGTGTGCACGGCAGTGTGGGTTAAGGCAGAGTGTTAAGCCTGACTTAAAAGGGATTTCGTTAGATTTGGGAACTTTTGTCTAGGGCAGCTTTTGAACTTTTTTTTATTTTTTATTCAGTACTTCCAGGTTAGTCCATTTTTTAAAGTTTTGAGCCCATTTCATTTATGAAGCAAATAGATAAGATATCTGAGAAAGTGATTATATAGTTTGGTGGGGAAAAAATGAAGCTTTTGTTTTAATATAGTCCAGTTCACCTGATGCTGACCCACCCAACACCTCTAGTTCTGCTTTTTATTAATGCTACGTAGCGTAGAGGAAATCTGCTGGAGAACCTTGAAGCATAATTTTGGACTCTAGAGCTTGCTGGATTGACATTTAAAATTATGAGGTCAACTCAGTCCTTGACTCAAAGTTTACTTTTAATGCAGATTTCTTATCTCAGGGCTCCTGAAGGTATGTTTTGTTAAATGGACATTTTTAAAAAAAAACTTGAATTATTCGTGAGCAACAAGTTCTTTAGGCAACACCATAACTCTTGAACCACTCACTCTTGATATCTGTCCTACCTTATTCTCCAGTATGATTATGTTAGATACTGTATGACTGAGAAGGGGACTCTGCTTACTGTACTATATACCCCCCACCCCACCCCTCCCGTCTCATGACCTCTTGCTCAAACAGCCGTCACATCTCTCACAGGCATCACACAAAGAGAGACAGAGCAAAGTGAGAGGAATGCAGAGTTGAACCTCTGAGTTCCACACTTAGCCATTCAGTGAGTAACGGTTACTGCTGAGTGCTGGCCTCTGTGTCTGCAGCTCTGGTGGGGGCAGGGAAGAGGGTGTGAGAGCTTGGACATGGAGTTCAGTGAAGAGGGGGTGGAGTGGGGAAGGGGTCTGAATGGTAACCCCAGGGCACAGGGGGAGGGCAAGGGGACAATAGGAGTCCTGTTTGAGGCGAAAGTGGTCAGAAGGAGACTGCAGCAATGGGGACAGGAAACCAGGGGAGCCTATGGGAATGCAGATCACTTGGCTGAATTAAACTGGCAGGCTGGGCTTTGATGTGAGCGTAGGAGGACTCTCATATGGTCCAACTTTCACCAGATCTACAACAGCAACCCCCCCCCCCTCTTCCCCATGCTGCTGTGCGCACACAACCAACTGACAAAATCCATCCACTCGTTTGCGCAACTGACACTGTTTTTGTGAGGTGAAGAGAGACGGACTAATACTAAACAATAGGGTGCCCAGTTAAAAACTTAAGCTATTTTAGGCAGACTTAGATTTTAATGTCTTGACTAAAGGACCCCTTGCTGGGCCGCCATTCATTTGTGTGTATGTGTGTGTGCATGCTACAGACAGGCAGTGATTAGGCTCTAGGCCAAGTGCCCCTCTGTCTTGTGTACAAATGGGAAAGACTAAAGAGGACTGTGCTTAAAATTCAACTTGCACACCAGCGTGTACCACCTAAAACCTCCACATGCTTTTCATCCTCTGTTTCCATCTCTGCAGTCTCTAAGAACACACTCTGAAAGAAGGAGTGCATTGGCAAGGAGGAACAAGAGGTTTTAGAAAGTGCTGAGTGGAGAATTAAAAAGAAAGATAAAAAGAAGTGAGAGTGCAAACCGGGACCTGGACGAAGTGAAGGACTAATTACATTTCTTACTGTCTTTCTGAACGGCCTTCGTTCTCTCCCTGAGAGGGATCTGTTCTCATGAATAGTATTTTGTGGTTTTGTATCATTCTTTCTCTCCACTCTTTCTTATATCTTTTCCCTCGCCGGGTGTCTCAGTAGGGTGGTCCGTGCAGCTCGGCCTTGTTTCCCCAAGCCCGACCGCACTATGAGGACTTGATTTGGACTTCACATTCGAAAAACACATCTACGCAGTTTTCTGTACAATAGCATGCGAGTAGAAGGAATATGAGACAAGTATTTATGTTATAGCATGAAGAGTAAACATTAATGAAACTAGATGTCTCGCTTAAAGCAGAGGCTTATTTGCTGTTACATAAGTTTTTAGTACAGACGAGTCTACAGTTAAAGGCTAATGAAATGGGGGAGCTTGAACTATGCAGTTGTGAAATGCTTCCTCTGGATTGCGTACTTCGATGATGACTTCCAGATACTTTTATGTTGGCTTTGCAAGGGCCAGAGGTGACTGGTCTACCCATACTCCCCTGCTTCTCTCTCTCCCTCCCCAACACTTGCTCTGCAAGACAAGCTGTGTCAGTATGCTGCTCGGCCAAATTATATTTGCCAAATTAGATAGCGAGGCAGGTTTGTGATATTTTGAAGAAGTCCTCTAGTAGTACAATAGTGTAGTGTGTAATTATTTGTAAGGAAGCTAGGTCAGTCCACTACCACTGCAGAAAAACTAATGAAAGAGAAACAGAACATTTGACTTGTCAATATAATTAGAGAATTATACCTTAGAATGTTGTTGTTAGTCTTTTGGCTCCTTCCATGAAGGGGTCACCATAGTGGGGCCATGCAAACCGCACACAACTTTGGCACAGGTTTTACACCACATACCTTTCTTGATGCAACCCTCCAATTGGATCTGGGTTTTGGACCAGTACTGCATCCAGTTGGGCATTAGGTGGGAATTGAACCTGGGCCTTCCGCATGGCAGGTGAGAAACCTACCACTAAGCCACCAATCACCATATAATTATACCAAATGTAACAACAAATATAGTAAATGTTCATAAGTGCTTTCTGACAGTATATATACTGTCAATACAAGCAAAGTTAGAATAACATTAAAACATGAATCAATGAATCAATGCAAAGGACATACCAAGGTCACATAATCTATCTCTAGGGCAGCAGTAGGTTAACATTGATTACAAAGTTGTTAGTTGCCACAGTTCGGTCCTCGAGCAACAGCCTCTCTGAATCGTTTTTTAAATGTGAGGACAATTTGCATAGATATTCCAGAAATCTTGTGGTGAATACAACATTTCATGATTTCATATACTTGTACCAGACCAAACTAAAATAAATGTTTATTAGTTTAAGAACCTCACTGTGTTTCTGCCCAGGGTAAATAGACTGAGTATGGACAAGTGGCCTAAAAACATAAAGCTTCTGAATATGAACTAAGTCACATGAGGAAGTAACTATTTTGAGAGAAAACATATCATAAGAAAGAAGAAGGAAAGGTTCAGACCAACTGGAGCATTAGGGGTAAGACAAAAAAGAGGGAACCATGGGGGGTGGAGAGAGAGAGAGAGAGAGAGAGAGAGAGAGAGATGGATAGGAGAGGGTTAAATGTGTTTCTTGGAGAAGTCTAAATGAGACGAGTCTTGTAATCTCAGTGCAGGAATGCAGTTAGTGCACACTGCTGAACACTCCCTAAGCCCTGGCTCCAATCCACTCTCTCAGCACTCCACACAAAGGCCTCTTTGTTCTGTCTGCTCTTGAAAAGCAATGCCCCGTCACTCCCTCTCCTTTTCTCTCTCTCTCTCTCTCTTCTTTCCCTCTCTGTTGTGCTGTCTCTCTTTCCTTTCTTCCTGCCGTGCACTTCAGCTGCACTTCTTACTACAGTTCACCTCATTTTTTATCTTTGTGTACTTTGTCTTATGTACTCGCTATCTCTGTGTCTGCCTCCCTTATCCTTCGTTCTGCCTGTTTACTTTTATATATTTCTCTTTTCCTCCTTTTCTCTCAATATGCCCTACACCACATTTAATCTATTAACTTTGGGCCGTGCTGTTCGGTTGCTTTTTTTAATTATTTTTTTTCTCTTCACCCTTTTTGCTGCCTCTCTTTCTCAGAATCTGGCATTGTTTATTTGCCATAGAGAGAGTTCTTGGCAAGGAATCAGTCTAATAGCATATCCTCCAGATCCACAACTGACCCCAGGGGAGAGGAATCCTCAACCTCTTCCCCCACCCTCCCCAACAGCTATTTTAGGTTAACCACATATTTAATAAGATGAAATGAGGACGGGGTTATGTTCTTTCTGTTCTCTGTCAGCATTCCGCGCTACTTTATGTTCATTAAAAGAGAACTGAGTCTATACACTAATAAATCTGCCTGTACATTCCTGTATTTCAGACCTGCTCATTGTGCCACCATCAGAGATCCTTTAGTGCAAATGTGCTTTGGCAACCTGAGACATAGCCATACTTCATAGACCAAAGGCATGAAATCCAGTCACATCTTATTGAAGCTGCCACAGGTACACAGAAGGTGAGACACAAAGCCATGATCTGTAATTCTGCCAGCCTCCGGCATTCCCACAAATGACTGTTTCACACCTAGGTTTCACCTTGCAGCACAGTCATATGGTAAGAGACCTGTGGAAGCTTGCCACAATCCAGGATTTAGACACTGTCATGAGTGAAAATCACAACGGCCCTCCAGAAGTACTCCCAGCCTTTTCGTGCAAACCTTGAATAAACCTGTGGAACGAATGTGTTAGAAAAAAAACGACCATGCCTCATTACCTAATTTATGTAAGGAGGCATAATTCATTAAATAGATATAATAAGCATTCGCTTTGGAAACCACTGGTTTGATCATTGATGGGTTAATAGTTGGAGAGACACATGATACACAAAACAACAGGGATATTACTGGTACATAAAATCACATTCTCACAGCCGGGGGCAAAGACCATAGTAAAACTTTAAACTCAGCACAGCCATGGTGTCCTTTTTCTTTTTACTGAATGTACATCGCTCTGGCATTCACTACATGCCATGTAGGTTTTCTTTGGGTTCTCCTCCGGGTTCTCCGGGTTCCAGTTTGCTCCCATCTCTGAAAAAAACAAGCTGGTAGGTAAAGCCCAGGGCGCGAATGTCTAAGTGTGTTTATTGTGCCGTACAATAAAATGGTGTCCTATCCAGAGTGTAATCCTGTCTCACACCCTGTATTTCGAAGACAGGCTCTAAACCCTACCATGACCCTGATTGGGGTAAACAGCTTGCTGTAGCTGAACGGATACATACAGTACTCTACCATACCATACCATGGTGCTCTAGATATTTCCTCCATCTGTGTGGCATCACATTGCAGCTCTAAATCTGAACCAGTTCCAACTGTAATGCTTAAAAACTCGCCACAGTACAATATCTGGAAATCCCATTTTAAAAAATCAAACCTTCCCACTCTTTCTTCCTTTCCACAACAGTATAAAGATTTTTATATTTTAACTGGGATTCTTGCATGTAGGTGTTGGTGTGTATTGGTGGTTTAACCGCAGCAAGTCAGGAAATATGTGGGCTGATTTATGATCATTGGAGTGTTATGACCTTTTTTTCTGTGGAGTTAAGGCACATTAAGTTCATACAGTTATATTATAGAGGGCTGTTTTTAAAGGTGTGGGGGGGTTATGTGAAGGATTAGATCTTCTACTTGATCAACAGGACTTAGTTTGCAGAATTAATTTTTATTTTATCTGATTACTGTTTAGATTAAGGTACAAGGATCACAAAGACCTGGTTTTATGTGATTCACAATTTAGCAAACTTCCACTGTGAAATAGGTCAGTGTAACCTTTTCGACTTCCTGCAGAGCATAATACTTATACAATAAGGTGTACAGTTATTGATTCATATTATGCAATAATGGCAAAGGTCTTCTTTGCCTCTTACAAGAAAATGCATCAAAGCAACATGGGAGAATATGCAACATGTAAATAAGTGACTCCAGAAATTCTAGAATTCTAAATTCTAGCAGGATGTAAACTTAAAGTTTTTTTGTTAGTTTGTTTCTCAGAGTGATTCTCTTTGTGGGAACATAAAGAATTTTGCTAGAGGGAACTCTTATCAAGCCTTGGAATAGGTAACTAGGGTCATGTTAATATTATTTGGGTAAGGTTTGAGCATACAGGGCCTCTCCAAAACCAAAATGTTATAGGAGTAAAAGATAGCATGCTAAGTGCACAAAGTGGTTATGGAAATGGGTTCTGAACTTTCTCTCTCTCTTTAACTGAGTGTTAGCCTTGATGAAGCTGAATCAATTATGTCTGGAAAAACAGTTGGGAATATTTTCTCCAGATTAGAGATTTTTATTTATTTATTTTAATTTAAATAAAAATAAAAATATTAACATAAATTGAATATACTAATGCATACATCATTATACATATAATTGTAGTCTCATCACTGTATGAGATGGATTATGTGTGTATGGGGGTGGGGGTGGGGGGGGGGGTCGATGAGGGCCTCCTCTTTTGGGCATTCAGAGAACAGGCCTACAATGGAATGCATTGTTCCAGTCCATAATCAGAGCGGACATGGAACTTGGCTGGGAGGATCGTCCCTGCAGCTCTGGACACAGCTGCCGTGACTCCAGTTTATAGTCCCTGCATTCTGATTTCATCAGCAGCCTTCTCTCTGTCTCTCTCAATGTCTTTCACATTTAGACCTTGTATTTCCCCCCTCGGGCTGTTCTGTGGCACAGGGTCCAGGAGATGAACCACACAAGACAACACTTACTGAATTCTCCAGCGTTTTTGTGTATGTTCATCGGCTTCCTCTTTCCATAAACACATACCGTGCGGCAAGCAAAGAGGACTGTTAATACAACAGATTTGGCACTATACATCATACGCCTCGTACTGTATGGAAAGACCAAATAAATAGGAAACTTCAACTCTACTGTTCTCTTTCCAAGCAGCCGTCTGCCTTCACCTCTGTCTTATAACGTCTGGAGCAGCCACTTGCTCAGTGGAAAATGCAGCTAGTAACAGATTAGACCTCCACTAGAGAAGTAAGAGGTTTATTGGTTGACCTAGCTTCACAGTCTCACTATGGTGTGGCAGTGTTTATAATAAAATAAAACCCAGGTCAGCTGTGAGGCCTGCGTGTCATCAGAACGTTGAAAAAAAGACAGGAGTGAGATCCCGCAGTCAATTCAGTTTCCAAACATAGAGCCTCGCAGGGAGTGACACACCATCACATACACTAATATACACAGACGATTAGAAAAAAAAATTGGCTGTGGTGTGATTTTTCCCTCTGCTCATGTTTAACTCCCCACCCTCCAAGCTTGCATGTCAGAGCCCTGTCAAGTGGCCTGTCAGCAATGTGTTAAAGAATACTTCTCACCTCTCAGCTTTTCCAATCAGATGGAGTATTGGTGGTGTGTATGTTGGCCGTGTGCTTCGCAGGCTGTGGTTCTGTGTAGCAGCGGGAGGGGGGGTTTAATAAGGGACATTATGTAAGACTTCAGTCAGGCCTCTCTGGAGCCTTTTAGCAGCGCAGTGAGTAAATTGCGTGGGTCCATAGGTCAGGTGTTCAAAGTTAGATTGAATCCCATATGTTGTGCATTTCTCCTGTAGCCCTGCTGTCCCCCTGTAATTGGCAGGTAATGTTTCAGCCCCTGCCCAATCCTTTCCCACTATTCCGAGTTCTGGATTAATGACACAGCCCATGGTGGCTACCCACTCGGCAGTGTGCCAGAAAGGGGCCATCTACCGATACATTATACACTGCCAGCTTTCACCAAGGTGTGCATTTCAAGACAACCCTGCTCCATTTTTATATGGTGTTTTTTTTTTTCCTGAGAAATCAAAGCTGGAACAGACGCTGGCAATGTTATTTGTACTCTGGTTAGATCTTTGTAACTGTTCCCATGAGGCCAGGTTTGCCATCATCAATGTAAATCAAAGCAGGACATTCACTATCCATGGCTATGCAAAATAATGATCTTTACTTACAAATAAACCGGGTAAGAACCATCAAACAACTGAAATTCCAACCGACACAAGTACTCATGAAAACAGTTGCTTACATTTGAATTGGAAAGTAGAAATGATGATGTTTTCCACAGGGCATGACAGTCTGCCAAATACTCTCAGGCATGGCTTCTTGTTGTGAGTCTGTGTAAAGGTAGGTGTGTTATGCATAGATTATGAAATGGAAATGCCCCTTCTAATGAAGTTGTTGTTTCTGAAGTTGAGGTAATGTTCAGTTGCGTGCAATCGGGGAAGGGGATTGACGTTCCTCTGATGGTGAGAAACCTTTAACTGTGTAAAGTTTCATATTTAGCTAATTATGACATGCTGTCTATCAGTGCTCACCCACTGTGACTAAGAAGCAAAAGACAGACATAACATTTCCTGAAAATCTGACTCAATGTTCATATCGAAGGTCTGGTCTTCATTTGAGGGGAGAGAAAGAGAGAGAGAGAGAGAGAGAGAGATTGAAACGAACGAGTAATGGAAAACCATTTTACTGATACAGTCTATCTTCTAAGCCTTTTTTCCTTGCTCTTTCACTGGGGTTGTAAACTACAGTAATGATTATTTTAGCATAGTTTTGTCTGTGTCAGCCCGGGGTGGCTGACTAGACAATCCAGTCCTCTCGGCACAAGCAAAGGAAGTGTGGCCAGCCAGCAGAAGGTTTCTGAGCTCTTGCTCAAGGAAACAAACACCCACTCAAATCCCACACACCCATCCCACTGACCCACGCTGCTCAGCTGCAAACTTTCTTCTTCCTGGCAATGCTACAAAAAAAAAAGAAAAAAGGCACGATATCTCATTATAACCCTCTATTCCAGTCAAGACCTAAATGGATTGTGGAAAGTTCCTAAGAATATAAAAATGTTGATACACCTGGACTGGATTATCAGACACTGAAAAGTGTATATCATGAAAATATTGCCATACAGCAGATTAATGTTCATGTATAGAAAATGATGTGTTTGTATAAAAACTGTTACTTCACAGCTTAATATATAGAGAGAGCCTAATTATTAGTTTTTTTTTGTAGTACAAATGACTGGGAGCATCAAAGCGAGTCATTTTAAATAAAGAGCCCGAAACACATACTGTACACACGCAGGTGGTGAATCAGTTAGTCTGTGATTTATAGAGGTCTCTGATTTTCATTGTACAGCGCTTCCTCTTGGTAGGTTCTTCATGCTGTTGTGTTTGGTGTGAGGTAACACTGCCTGACCTCCTTTCTGTAAGAATAGACCACTTCATCCTGACACATTGTTCTACTACTAAAGCTGCGACATGTCAAGGCATTGTATTTCCTTGTCTCAATTCTAGCAGAACAAATTTGAGCTTCTAGATCTTTTACTAAAGTGGATCATGTGGTGGTTTTTTTTTTTTTTTTTAAGTTGTTTTCTCTCATTATTTCCACACATAGATAGGTGGTTGTAGGTTTAAGAGTTTTGTTCATTAAAGGCAAGTGTTGTTTGTTTAGTAAATTTTGTACCAATTAGGAAGTTAAGTTCAATTTGGAGACCGTTAAGCCTCTTCGTCAAGGTTACGAGATATGACATGAGGTCACCTCTGTTGTGCAGATGAATGGTTGTATACTAGTCTAAGCTTACTGGGTCAGAGGGTCAGGGTTTATATGTTTGTAAATTTATTTGGTGAATGCTTAAAGGATTACCTAACACCCTCTTATAACTATTGAGTAACCAATTAATCTAAACGGCTCTTCCAGCATTTCTACATCAATAGTGAGACCAAAAAATTAAAAAATAATATTTCGACTATGGGAAAATATGGTTTAGTGACCTTTATTGATGCTCCCACATCCTCTGATATTTCTCAACTATGTTGTTTCAGTTAAAAGCTTTCAGCACATGAGACACGCTTCAGTCACTTTTCAAAGCAAGGTGTTTGTCAAAGTCTTTATGTGTGTACTGTAGCTGTACGTGTACCATGTCTGAGCAAGTTAGAAAGCCCTGGGGACAGGGGGATGACAGGAGCAGGCCTGACTGGTTTCAGGCCTAATCTTGATGGAACATGGCCTCTGAGAAGTTTTATAAACACATTCTGTGTAGAGCTGTTCCCTCCCATACAGCTACCCTATTCTGCGCCATGGGTTTTATGCTGGGTGGCAATTCTATTGTCGGTGGAACAGTTTCTGACCACAGGCTTTGTGTATGAGTGTGTATGATTTTGTGTGTGTGTGTGTGTGTGTGTGTGTGTGTGTGTGTGCATGTGTGTATAATGTGAACACTACCACACTACATCTGGGCTTCCACAGGCATGTTATCACTTGTCAGGATGTGGCCTGCTTATAAAGTTATGAAACTTGTTGAGAACAAGTTCCTCAAACATTAAGGCCATGGAACATCCTACGGTTGTTGATGTTCGTTATGTCTAGATTTACTTTAACACCGTGTTTGTCTGCAGTTTTCTCAGTTATGCAAATACACCACCATCCTCAGCAGACAAACAGACAGGTGAGTCATTTTAAGCTAGTCCAAAGATAAGGCTGATATCAGTCTTTCAGTCTTTTGTGTCAGTGATTATGCCTGCTATCTGAGGTTTCTGTGAGGAAGTAGGTTATCAAAGTATGGCCCTTCTTAGTAAATGCTCAAGCTCCCACTATGGGTAATAACAGTAACATATGCTGTGTGAGCAATATATTGCGTGGCTGTGCTCGTGTGTGCATGCGTGAGAAACAGAAGGGAAATCATTGCAATAAGCCCTATTTACCTTTGGCATTTACTTATGGTTTAATCCTGAAGATAAGCAGTTCAGTGGCCTACAGGGAGAGAGTGTGAGACATGTTGAGGCCTGAGAAAGAGGAGACTGTAGTGTTGCTTCACTGCTGACAGGAAACAGATGCTCACTATATCAAACTGGGAAGAAACATGCATTAGAAAATGTTCCAAGTCCAAAGAAACAAATATCTATGTTTCATGTTGCTGTCTTCTATTTGTTGAGAATCTGAAATATTTTCCTTCTTGATTTGTAATGTCTAAATTATACAGGTACCTCTGGAATGTGCTGATAGAGTCAGACCTAGAGCTTGAGTTTCAGATTTTTGTTTGGTCACAGTGTTTGACATATCACATTACAACTTTTACCTGACACAAAAGCATCACCATAACACATTAAACAAACATCAGCGGTTACTTGCCAAATGGTGTCTAGTGAAAGCATGATGTGACCGCATTCAGGCTGCAGTTCAGTAGTCAGCATTCTTTCTCTCACAAATGTCTAAAATGTCTCCTCTCTATCGTTTTATACAACTACTACAAGGCTAACATGAATCACATGGACATTGTGCTTGTCTCTTTTTGTGACTGACACCAACATTGTCCACCTGGCCTTCAAAAAATACATTTATCCAGTAGTTCTGTAATCAACACCACACACACAAGTTGAGCATGAGACTTAAACAAAAAAAAAAAAATCAAGGGCAGGTGTTGTCTTGACAACGGTGAGGCTTTTCATGTGGCTCTACCCAGATCTGATGAAGGTGTGATGCAGGAAGCTTATGAAAGTAAAATGCGGTTTTGCACTTTAGCGAGTGTGCACGTCAATCTAACACTCTCTAGTCCTCCAAATGTCAAAGCCAACGCAGGAGCAAAAGCAGACAAGACAAGTTATTTAACCTATCAACTTGTCATGAGCATTTTCATTTTGACTTTAAAAAAAAACTTTTTAACTATTTCTTGTGTTGTGTGCTTGTGTTTGCTTCATAATTCCAAAATTAGTGGAACATGAAGGCCATTTTTATACACTGGACACATTTGGGTTTGAGATCAAAAGATGAATTTAAGACAATATACAATATCAGAATTTTGTTTTTCATTGACTGATATTTACACCATGAAGTGTTTTTTTAAAACCATTTCTGGGTTTCATCTGTGAAGCTAAGGCAATTACCAGCCAGGCCTTAACCATATATATATATATATATATATATATATAAACACTGACTGAAACTCAGTCTGGTTTTAGCAGAAACTATTCCGATAACCAAGTGCAGCTACAAACCTTTCTCCGTGCACAAACAAGCCGCCATTTCCTAAACCACAAAAACAATATGATGGGGAAAGTGCCAGAAAGTTGTTATGAATGACAGGGAAAGGAGAGTGTTATTATATGGCTGCATTTCTGATGCATGCAATTTCATGCATGCAAGCCTTTTTCTAATAATAAATATAACATATATATGGTCAATACGGAAAGTGAGAAACAAATTATATGCACTATGTGGCAGATTTCGTGTTTGAAACGTCCTTAAAGTAGTTTAGATCCTTGGTACAATATACTATATATACACAGAACTAAAAAAGCTTAATGTATTCTCCTTCAACATTAAATATATTTGTCATGTAAATTAATTCTTTTGGGTTATGTCATGATGGGTGATTTTACTTTTGGGTGACTTTTTAAATCTAACTGATTGTCTTTATACAGAAAATGAAGTTTTTCCTACTACATATAACATGTAAAATGATCTGATCCAGCACATTTTTAAACTAAATTCCAGTATTTAACTTGTCAGTTAATTCCAGTTTAATGAGATGTGTTCCGATAAAGATTGTGTCATTTTGTGGTTCTGATTGAGAAAAAGTTGGCAGTATAATACCTGTAGCTCTTATTCTCTGGTTTTCCCTTAGCATTGTTCATGCATACACAGGTGTGTGTATACACACACAATACGGGAAAGAACAGAATAAGCAAATTTACTGTTTACTTTTCTTTCTCAAACAGAAAAGTCCAATGCTCCCTGATAGAGGAATTACAAAGTCTACCAACTGTAGGAGTATTGCACAATCCAGCTGCGTAGCGGAGCAAAAAATGGGCAGAAAACTGCCAGCTGTGTCTGGTGTTACGACTGCAGGTACAGTAATTAGCATACAATTACGTGCTTTGTATCTAATTTCCATTGTATAGCTGATGGAAATCTATGCAACATGTTTTGGGGAGTCTGTATGTATGTGTGTAGGCCTATATAAAGAAACACACATACACACCTCCACCCTTCATCTTCAGAATAAAGCCACATCCTGCAGCACTTTTGTAATGTGTGCAGTGCAATGTGACTTGAATGTACAGCATGCACCACATAAACAGGAAACAGCTCTTTGTTTCACATCACGCATCAGGCAAGTGAGAGAGTACATAGTCCGGAAAGTGTGGTGACTGATAACTCTTCCATTGCTCCTCACCTGAGAGAGTGCTACACAATGTCTATACGATAGCTTTTTTAGACTTTGGTCGTAATGCTATTGTAAGGACGAATCTTTTATTTTTAGTGGTTTATAACCAGATAAATATGTACTACTATATTAAGTGAGCACAACTCCACATTTCTTGGTTATAAAAGTAAAGTGATTATACGGTTTATAAACCTCCACTGAGAGAGCTCAATCACATGATCAGCAGTTTCCCCAGTTGGTAAATATTTTAATATTGTAGAGTATGTAAACAGGAATATTCCACCAAGCAGTCATACACAGTATCTGACCACAAGTAAACACTTTGAATAATTAGAATGAGTATATGATCATATCTTGCTGTGGCTCTCATGACTCAGGAGCACTTGGGTTCAGAATGATTCATAGTATCAGATGGTTCTGGAACTAATCCAGAGTTCAGAGAATCCTTCTCAGTCCCAATAAGTTTTTGAATATTCAGAGTAAACTATGGACACCGCTTTCCCACCAGTCCCTCTGTGTATTCAGGCAGGCTCTGCTGAAGTTTGATCTGTACAAGATCAATATCCCACCAAACCAGACTACCAATCGCAATGTTTCCCATAGGAACTCCCTCATTACACAAACTAGTGTTGATGATAGCATGCTTTTGGACATCACACAATTATTAAAACATGGTTTATTTTAACATTGTGGTAGATTTTTGAATTTTTTTTCTCTAGTCACACATTTTCCATGACTTCAGAAAACAATACTCCACTCAATTTTCTGAAAAATATGGGGTTTATTGTTTGTAACTGCAATCAGTCATTACAAAAAAAAAAAAACAAACAAACAAAAAAAAGCAATCAACTTGATATAAACTCACAGAAATTACTGTAGTGAACAGCGGACGCTGTTTAAATACATTCAACAGTTTAGGGTAGATACTTTCTTTGTGTCCATCCTATTAACCAATCTTCAAAAACTGAGGAGTAACTACTCAAACGTAGCTTCTGCATCATTATTCAAGGCAAGGAGCCCAATGGAATGTATAAAAAGAGGCACTTTACATTTGGGTTGGAAGAAATATTAAAATATATCCAATCATTAAACAAAAAACAAAAAAAAAGGGACACTTGTTCTCCAACCCATTTGGTCACAGTTATTGCCTGCAATTCATCTAATTAACACATGTAACTGGAGGAACTGCTTTTAACACTGAAGTTTTGTAACCTGCATTGATATCATCACAATCAGTTTAACTGAACACAACGCAACATTAAAATGCACTTCAGGGTGGTACCAAGAACCTAAGCAGAAGCTTAAAGGCAATCATCTTGAACCCAACTCGCTACTATCTCTGGTAACAAATGTTCTGCCAACCATGTTCCAGGATATCTAGTGCTCATTATATACAGTTCAGTATTACCACCTCTGGCACTAAGGAGAAAATGCTACATGCAAGGACTACACTTGCCTTAATTTAAACAACAATGAAAAAAAAAAAAAGGGGGGGGGGGGTGCAAAAAATATTAAAAGGCAAAAAAAAAAAAAGAAACTGACTACAAAAATAAGATGAGTGCCCTGATGTCACACTCTAGTGAGTATAAATCAACGAAACATTAGACCTAATGGTTTGCAGTCCAATATTTGGGAATATGAATGGAAAAATCTACAATAAATAATCAAAAACACAGGATTTTTTTTTTGTTTGTTTTTGCTTTAAATTAAGTTTTCATTTTTATCAAAGTGTAGTTGCAAACAAGTCATTGTAGTACAATATATTAAACTGTGAAAAAGAAAAGTTGACAAGTCTTCACAATCTTAAGATTAATACAGAAGATCATAATTTAACATAAAAGAAAATATATTCTATCGTTTCATTAAGATAAATACAAACAAAATTAACAAAAAAAATGCATATGATCACCAATAAATATGTTTGATAAGTTAAATAAGCAGTGACAAGCAAAACCTTCTGTCTTGAAAGTTTTCTTTTCCAAACAATAATAACCATAATAAAGACAAGAAGTCAAATGGGGGAAGGGGAAATAAAAGATGGAAAGATATGAAATTACCAAGTGCTCCTATGAGCGGATTTTACAGGAAAAGCAAGTTAGCTTTAATATGCAAGTGAATTTGAAGGAAGTTCAGCTGCACCTTGGGAATGCTGGAATTCCCCTTCACTGATTGGAAGGTAAGTAAAAAGTCAGTGTTTAAGAGATAATCACCAGTTAGGTCATTCCTTCACAAGAAACACCAAGTGACCAGCCACAGTGGGGGGAGAGGGGAGAGACCGTAGTGGTGGGGCAGTGAAGAAGCAAGTGAAGGCATCCAATCATATGGTTTTGTGCTAGTTTTAGGATCAAGCTGGAGCACATGATAAAAACAGAATGTGCCAAATACTAACTCCCAGTTTCAATCTCAAGTTCATCCCCCAGACAGTCTGCCATCTAACTAAGGGGTAGAATAATTCTCAGAGCAAGAGCTTCTATACTAGGTTGCAAGAAACTAATGAAAAGTGACAGTAGTCCTTTCACCTCAACACTTATACCCCAAGCACTTATTTCTTCTTGATATTAGTCTGCATCAGACAGCTGTGAATGATTAAAGCATGACTCTAGCAAACCCATTTAGATAGTTAGAAAATGTCCTTGAGTGGTACTATGCAGGGGGGGGGGGGGGGGGATTCCACAAGAAAGAACTTTTC